>JALPQD010000512.1:1283771-1453068 GCA_023101885.1 Typhlomys cinereus | reverse complement strand
TATACAACTTCCCCACCCTCCCTCCCGCCCCATAAATTCAAGATTTCTCACAAAGCTTTGGTTTGGTTTCTAGCAGTAAACATGGAGTTACATTCGTCCGTCTCCTATTAAACAATCTTGTGGCCACTTTGACATAAGCTTCTTGCACCTCCCTAAAGTTCCTGAGTGATTTGAATATACATTCATATCCCCTTTTCTAGCATCCAGACTACTTTCTACATGGAAGGCCCTCAATTGCTTCCCTCTCCTTAGGGATTACAGATTATAAATAGGTTTAATCTATCCAAAGTGATATTATATTTTGCAAGAGTCCCATCAAAAAAAAAAAAGGTCTTGCTGGTACTGATGCCTCTCACCAGTAACCCCAGCACTCAGGAGGGTAAGGCAGGAGGACAGCAGAACTTGAGACTAACTTGGGCTACAGAATGAGATCCTCAAAAAAAAAAAAAAAAAAAAAAAGACATTTAAAAAAATTTCTTGAACGTTAGGAAATGGGTAGGATTCCTTGGTTCTGCATTAACATTTTTGTACAGCTAAGAATTTTACATATTCCAAGAATTAAATGTGTACAGGTGTGAAGCTTTTGTTTTAAAGAAGAGGGCAAGATAGGAGCTGTTAGAAGGGCAAAAGATGCAGTCTAAAATTTAAAGTAGCGAAAGGAGGAGCACAAAGAAAACAGTTCTTACTTTGAGAAAAAGAGCCCCCAAACTATGTTTCAGGCCCTTTTCTCTGGTGCAGAACCTTCTGTCAAAGATGCTTTGGCTATTTTTTTTTTCCTCTCAATACAAAAAAGTTCTGTAAACAATAAAACCCCAAAAGAACATGAAGAGACCAACACATTATATTTACACAAACTAGGCCACCTAGCAATCACCAAACTCAGAGACTCAGTAAAGTCCTACAAAAAGCCCAGACAAATAACAATAACTAGAGGGGGGCAGCATTCCGGGGAGACAAGAAACCAGGATCAGACACACATCACCCAATGCGCTCTATTGCATTTGTCCCGTTTCAACACAGTGAGGTAGGTTTGCAGTGATCTCACAGCATGTAAACGAAACCCCCCTTTTCTGTAGCTACCACGACACTGTCAGCCATACTTCAGCAGGGCAGGATGCTGGCTCAAAGCACCGTAGAGGCCCGCACACCTGTGTCCTCCTGGAGCCAAGAATTGGAAAGGGTAAGGATTTTGGTCCTTGTTTCCTCTTAAAACCCATCATTACAAGGATGGGATGGCAGTTCAGCAGTAGAGTGTTTGAGGCCTAAGTTCAATCCCAATATCACAAAACAAACCAAAATTCCTCATCCTTACAGAACTTGTATTTAAGAAGAGAAAAAGACCAACAAGCACACGCACGCACCCTGCCGTGCATGGCAGGCCTAGGCTAATTTGGTGAAGGATAAGATTTGTTACTGGAATGAGCTCCGGTGCCCTAGGATTAGATAACCTTAAACTAAATGCATGCATGGCTTCTTCTCTGAGCCTTTGGTCAGGCCCAGCCTCTCCTAACCTCTCTATACCACCTTCTCCTGTTTAAATTACTAATTTCCAAATCTTCCTGAAGGAGGAGATCAAGTCATGGGCAACCCCACGAAAACCTAGTCTCCCGCAGAAACATTTTCAAAGTGGAGGTGGGGGTGGGGGTTTCAAGGATGTTATGGCAGAAAAGCCAGCTTGTAATTGGCAAAAATGAGGTAGTTCAATAGGCTGTGCACTTCAAATGAATGCTCTCCGTGGTGATAAGAACAAAAAGTATTCCTGCTGTGCAGACCTGGAGCTGCTGCCCGACTTATCCCTGAGATTGCTCATGTACCTGAGAACACAGTGCAGGAATGAGGGCCTTAGATTAAAATATACAAAAATACCAAACCAGAATATTTATATTAAGAAAAAAAAGTTAAAATGCACAAGATACGTCATTCGCACACAGTGCAGTTGGCTTCCTGGAGAAAGTGGGGCCCAAGGTTGCAGTTTACCCAAGGGAGCAAATAAATTAAAATCACGTTGGTCCAGAAAAGGTTGGAATGAGGTAGGAGGCAGGAGGCTGAAACTGCTCCTCCAACCACCTTTTTTTTTTTCTTTCTTTCTTTTCCTTGTCAGCATCACCCATTGCTTGAGACAGTTCCCAGGCACCATGTCCCAAGACTGGGTTACAGAGGTAAAGCAGATGGGAATGAACCCACCTTGCTCCTGAGATTCATTCCCTCCCACAGAATGTAGTAGTTTGCGAGTTAGGTTCATTAATCTGATCTCCTGCTTTTAAATTATTTCACAACCTGGCCTGGCAAGGGAAGTTGTCATTTGCAAAGGAAACTTCCTTACCCAGGCCAAGCTTTGAAAGCTTGAGTTTTGGGGTGAAGCCTCAAGATAAAGCATGCAGGTTCTAAGGTGGTTCCCTTCAAAAGCCCCCACTTGCATTTGGATAGAGCATGGGTGGGAGTTCCTCTGCTTCACCCTTTCCCCCCACCAAGAGAAGACAGGGTGATGCCTCGAACCCCGGCCTCAGATATATGGCAGTTCCAGCCACCCTGACCCACCCTTATCCCCCACTTTCTCCACTCCGCCGATTGATGCCTCAAAACTTCTTGATAGTAAAAGAATAGGCCCGGTTCCGGGGCTCAATTCTGAGCTTCTGAGAGCAGGGTTGAGCCGTGGATTTCTTCTTCTTCCTCCCTGAAGAAGGCAGGCTTTCCCTGGGAGCTGGGGGCCTGCTGAGCTTTTAGTGGACAGGAGGCCACCATGTGGTTGATGCTTTGGCAGAAGTGGCACTTCTTAGGCTGGGGTGGCAGCTTGCATTCCTTGGCATGGTGGTCTAGACCACCACAGTTGTAGCACCTAGTACAAAGCAAGATCGTAATTGTCATAGTTAGATACAGGTGTCAGCTTGACGTTTGAACTGTGGGAAACATTTGTAAAGATTAGTGGTTGACTTGAGCCCTAAGCATGCCTGCAGAGACTGTCTAGTTGAAGGGGGGGAAGTTTCAGCCCATGGTGGGTGGGACCAGTCCCTGGGCAGGTGAATAAGATGGGGGGAACTGGTTAGAGAGTTGGCATCCTTCTGTACACTTGGGAAAACATGCTGGTCTGGCCAGTGAAGAGTGTCCTTCTCGGTATTCCTGTAGATATGGTGTGGCCAGTCCCCTAGCTGGACAAAGAACTGTAACCGGACTATCGTAAGCCAAAATACTGCCCCTTGTTCCCTTAAGCCATTTGATCATGAGTTTATCAGCAACAATGCAGGCGAACTGCAAGTGATGACGAGAGAAAGATATGGAGCAGGTCAGAAGTCTCCCTTGAGGGAGTGTGCTCTGGTCCAGGCTTGTCACTACCATGATCTCTTTCTGGTGACCAATTTCCTATTATCTAAATCGAGGGATAGACATTAGATGATCTTAAATCCTTTCCAAATCTGACTAGATAAACTATCTTGCCAACTTGAAATACACAAGAACAATCACTGATGATCTGTGAGGGATAGAAAAGACTCTTCCATCTTTACTAAAGAAGGAATTCTTTGATTGGTGGATTTGTTTTATTAAACTTTTAAAAAATATTCATTCATTCATTTGTGTGTGTGTGTGTGTGTGTGTGTGTGTGTGTGTGTGTATCAGAAGGCATATGTGTCCCTGTGGAGCGCCAAGGGTGACTTCAGGAATCATTCTTGATTGCTTTTACCTCCTCCTTTCTTGGCTCTGGGATTCCCAGGCTCTGTCCACAAGGGCCAGAAGTGCAGTCCGCTGCTGTTTCTATGTGGGACCTAGGATCTGAACTCAGGACCTTCTGCTTGTGAGGCAGCATCTTAACCCCTGAGCTATTTTATTTTTATTATCTCCAGCCCTACTTGATTAAACTTTTTAATTTATCCATCTTTATGTGTGTGTGCAGGCAGGAGTTGGAAGATAAACTATATCACGTGGGATCCAAGGATCTGGTTTGGCAGGGTAAGTGCCTACCTGACCCACTCAGTCATCCTACAAGTTCAAGAAAGGATTTTTTTTAAAGTCAAACTGCATCACTTCCTCAGAGTTGAGTTTATTTTAAGCCCAATAGCAAAAAATGCAGACATTAGCCAATTGCAGACCTACTCAGGAAACGGCAAACAACGGATGTACCGTCCTGCCCATCACTCACGCATACCGCGCTAAAGTCATCATAAGCATCCAATGTCACTGTCACAGAGGACGCAGCTCTCAAAGCAAAACAGGATGCAACCCAACCATCCAGGTGCTGGTAGACACCACGGGCTTCATCTTGTCTTTGGCAACATGATCAAAGCGGCAGGCTAGGAAGGCTCCCCCAGCCCACGCAAGCAGAAATCTTTCTGGCCATACCTGTCTCCTTTGGCTCTGCGCTTCTGCATGTTCTTCCCTTTCGGCCGCCTCTCACTTCCAATACAAAACACCCACCAGGACCAGTGACCCGGATGGATTCCAGACCCTTGGCAGACTTCTTAAAGGTGAACTCCACTGCCTCCCCCTCCTTGAGGCTCCGGAAACCCCTCCATGTGCAGCTTACTCTAGGGAAGAGAAACACCGGTAGACCTTATCATTTGTTTGCATTATTTCAGGAAAAACCAACAGTGGCAAAACCCATTCCCCTGAGTCAGGAAGAGCAAGAATTTTACCAGTAAGAAAACGAATTCACAGCTGGGCATAGTGGGCCACATCTGTCAACCCAGCATTCAGGAGGCAGGCAATCATCAAGTATGAATAAGACCTGCCACAGAACTCCTAAATCTGCCTGCCTCTAATGCTGGGGGGTTACGGGTATATTTGGCATTTACGTGGGGTGCTGAGGGTTTAAACTCAGGTCTTCATGCTTACACAGTAAAAACTTTTTTGTAGACTTGAACCATCTCAGCCCAGTCGCAAAGGTTTCAATGCCATAAACAAATGCCAAAACATCTTTTTTAGCTACTTGCATCTAAAAGTTCTAACTAGGGGTCGGTGAGATAACTCAGTAGACAAGGTTCTTTCTTGCAAACCTGGCAACCTGAGTTCAAATCCCAGGAAGCCCACAGGGTGGTAGGAGAGAACTGACTTCTAAAAATTGTCTTCTGCCTTCCACCCACACACCATGTATGCACCAGGGCACGCATATATTTACTGTCTCTTACACATAAATAAATAGAAATTATTTTTTTTAAAAAGTTCTAACTAGAGAATAGAAACCTTTTAGATGTATTTAAGAACTCAACAAATATCAAACTGCAAGATATACAGGGCAGTACTGCAGAGTCCTTATAGGCTCATATAATGCTGGGAGCTGGAGACGGTGGAACCCTGAGGCTGGCTTGTCAGCACAGCATACTTGACAAGTTCTAGGGCAGGAAAAGACCAGTTCTCAGAAAGGGGAACAAGTGACTGAGAAACACTGCCGAGGTTGTCCTGACCTACACATACCATGCGCAGACTGTGCTTCTGTATATCAAAAAACAAGAAAGGACCAGCAAGACGGCTCAGTGGATAAAGGCACCTGGACAAACACCTGGTGACCTGAATTTGATCCCTAAACCCATATGGAGAGACCGACACCCCAAAAGTTTTCCTCTGACACCAAGGCACACATGTTTTTGTGTGCTTGCTCTTTCTGTCTCAAATAATTCATATATATATACATGGACCATGTTAAGTAGGACATACCACCAGCTAGAAGACAGAGGCAGAAAACCATGGCAAGTTGGAGGTTAGCCTGGTCTACAAAATGAGTGCAGGCTTGCTGAGGCTACATATAGACCTTACCCATCCTCCCAACCCCCCCAACAAAAAACCGAACTAGAATTAGGTAGTGTATGTCTGTCCATGAATGTTCATGTTTACGTTTGCACATGGTATGTGTAGAGTGTTCCTCCAGCTCTTCAGAATGGGACTACGAACACTTCCATCACTCTCTTCTTCCTTGGGTACATGAGTTCTGGGGATCATACTCAGGTTTGCAAACAGTTCACAGACTGAGCTCTCCCCCTAACCCTGTTGGTTATCAAAATGGGGTTTTACTATTGGTCTCAAATCTAAAGCAGTGATCCTGCCTCGTCCTTCCCAGCACTGGCAGTACTGGCTTTAGTCACCAAGCTTTAGTCACTGTTTTTTCATACCTTTTCTTTTAAAAAGAAAAAAAAAAAAAAAAAAAAAAAACAGTTCAACAATTTAAGAAATCAATAGAATGGTAGCAAAACTTATTTCAAGTTTATTGCAGAGAAAACTGGCAGCGACCACCCCAGAGCGAGCCAAGTTTTTCAAGCTAAGCACTACTTGACTTCTAATGAGACACAATGAAATGAAAGACATTTGATATGATAAACTGCAGCAGACAAGTCCAAACAGAAACCTTCTCTATAAAAGAGACCTTCAAGAATATTATCATAAAGGACAAAGCAGGAAGAACTGCAATTAAAATAATGTGGACTGAATTCTGGAATGGAAAAAATATGACTGTTAACCAAATTTTCTGATTATGATCACTGCAAAGAAAAAGGCCCCATTATTAAAATCCTAGATATAGTGATATAGAAACTGCGACTTATGGTTAATAAGAGTTTTAAAAACTTGGTATTTCCATTTCCGTGTAAACTTCATCAGAAAATGATTAACTTTGTAGTTTACTAGCAGCAGAAGAGTTGAATTAAATATGGTTCATCCATGAGTACCATGCAGGTACCAAAAAAAACTAAAATTCCAGTCATTCATGCCACATTTTGGTACAAATAGCACTCAGCATATTTTTGAATGAGTTAATGAATATAGAGGGAGGGGTTTGGTGCTTAAGCTGGTGATCCTCAGCCTCAGTGCTGAAATGCGCCAGAGCAAGGAGGTAGGTTATGATTTGCCCCTCCCCCTTTTTGGGGGGAATGGGGGATCTGCAATGCCCAGGCTGGTCTCTAATAACAGGACTCAAGAGAACCTCTGTTACAGCCTCCTGGGTAGGTGGAACAACACGTGCATGGCCAGGGACACAAAGACAGAGGACTTTTAATTTGACTTAGCAAGAGGATGGGAAAATATTGTGAAAGGAAATAAAAACATATATGGAATAATCCCACGGAATATTGCGTGTTTACACTCCAGCTTACAATGTGGAAGGAACCATCGACCTCTGACCTCCACATGTACACAACCAAATTCCTACCCACAGAAATCACTGATGCTGGCAAAGTGTCCAGCTCCCTTAGAAAGAAGGAGCTAGTTTATCTCAGTCAGATATAAAATCAGCATGAAAAGAATCCACAGTTCCCCCAGTTGAAGCTCCGGACCACCGTCTCACCACAGACAGCATCCCCCAGGCCCTCCCAGGAAAACACCCTGGGAGACTGTGCAATTGTGTGAACTAGAAATAAAGAGTCATCACTGGAAGCAGGTTTGATCCCCAGCACTTTCCCAATTCCCCCAAAAAGGAACAGGGATTCAGAGAAGCAAAGGGGTTCATACTGCTAGCTCAAGGGAGCATGAACAAGTTCCAATCACTCTTCACTTTTATATGAAGGCAGGTCCCTCTGGCATTGGTCCCAGAGCTTGTCAATCATCAACGCTATGTAGCCAGACTGCCCTGGGCTCACAGGCAGCTCAATCCCTTGCCCAGCTTTTATGTGGGTTTTGAGCATCTGAGCTGCAGTCTTCATGGCTACAGAACAAGTAAGTCCTTTACTCGCCAAGTCACCTGCCCTGTTACCATATTGGAGCTCTAATGAAACATGCTATTAGCCAGATGGGACACACACACAAATTCCTCACCCATCCTAATTTGTTTTAGGTGGTATTGTACAACACAAAACTTTCATCCAGGATATTGGTGGAGAGTAGAGGCTGGAAAGCTGGACACATTCTGGTTCATCAAGTACTGATTGCCTAATTATTAGCTATGCAATTTTGTTCCTTTCTCTGCTAAGCCTCAGCTTCTTCCAAGAAAAGAAGAGCTTTTCCTATTTTTGAAAGATTTTGCTGCATGGCCTAGACGCTTTTCCTATTTTTGAAAGATTTTGCTACGTGGCCTAGACCAGCCTTTAACTGGAGATCCTCCTGCCTCGTCGGTCTTCTCAGTGCTTTGGTTTAACGGACCCATGAAGCCCATCTTAACAGTTTTCCAACCCATAGGTTCTAATACAGTTTACATGAAAAAGGAATTATCCAACTGGCAGTAAAACTTCGTGACTGTATTTGTTAACTAGCTCATTATAGAAATATTCCAAAGAAAGGCATATGGTCCTTTCACTTTCTGGGAGCTTGGGATTGAACCCAGGGCCATACCCATGATAATATATACCACCCTACCTGAGCTCCTCCAAGTCCTCTTGTTTTATACCCACTGGAACATACTAGGTGGGATGACTCCTCCACACAGACACACCAAGACTTCAACATGAAATGGGCAAAGAGGTAAAAGTATCTAAACAGGAATAAAAGTAATACAATGTTGCAAAAGACCTTTCCCGTTCCCCACCACAAAGTAACCACCCTTATGTTTAAAGTGAAATTGGACTTGATTTCCTGAGTTAAGACACAGTGAGACTAGTTTATCTACTTGCCAAGTCCAGTCCCTCCCAGTTCCAGCAGATAAGTGGTTAATAAAGCCCCGTTCGCTCCTCACCTTACTCATTTATAAAATGGACTATATATGCTGATTTTATGGTGTTGCTTTGGGGTTTTATGTATGAAAAGTAGTTAACACTTCACCTGGCCCACATAAATCCTCAGGGAGTAGCAATTATCCACTTCTTGGGACTGGTGGGGAGCAGGGTAACAGGAAGATTGACGCAAGTGTCAAGACACTCGAAATTAACTCTGGTGTCACTAACCAGCTTTCGAAACTGTTCCCTCTCTGAGCAACACCTTCCTCCACTCACTATGCCTTAGGCTTCTGAGACCAAGTGTAAATGGGATTCATTAGCTCTTGCAAGTCCCTTGTCCATTGGAGATCTGCTTAAGAATACTATCCCTTCAGGTACTTCAACGTAAAGGCCGGGGAAGGTTTAAACTGGTGGTCTCCCAGGGTGGTTTCCCTGCCCCTCCCCCCTCCTTTCTAAACACATAGTTGGAATTCTTCTCTTATCAGATAGGTAATCAGTGTGCAGCCCCACCAGCCTGCCTCCCAGGGCTAGCATCTGAAAGGGGCCTGAAATTCTTCTACCACCCCCCACTCCACCCCCCAACCACACACAAAGCAGGGCCCGCCCCTCTCCCCATCCCCCTCCAAAAAGAAAAGGCCTGGGGGGGAGGGGCAAGGCCTGAGCTCCCCCAATAGAGCCCAGCCCCAGGGAACAAAGAGTTGACACTGGTCGGTTCTGGTGGTCAGATTCCTGGAGTTCCAAGGCTCTCACCCTCCCCCACAGTCAAACAAGACCAGTTCCTTCCTTCCTCTCCATTTAAAGTTACGGCCATGGTAGGAGAAATGGACAAGAAAATACCTCAGAAGTTACCATCTTCCTGCCCTCCCCATTCAGTCTGCCAGTGCCTACCCAGTGGACTGCGGGGGACGTCTTCCCCCTAGGGTGTCTTCAGTCAAAACCTTCCAGCAGGAGCCAAATTACTTATGCAGATTAATATTTTAAATGGGAGGGGGAGAAAAGCAGGAATCCCACCTTCCTTTACAATTTGTTAAAGTCAGGAATGGAGGTGCTTGGGCCCTCTGCAGGGGGCAATGGCACTGAGAAAACAGTTGTCCCACTTCCTTGTTGATGCCAAGCTCTTGGAGTGAGCCTTTTTACCTGGATCCAGTTCTTCCTTCCCATCTTTCCCCCCCCCCCCACACACACACTTGATTCCATCCCACCCAGCACCAACATTGGCCAACACACATAGGAATGTACTTTAGAGGTCTCTTGGGAAATCTGAAGTAAAAAACAAAAGCCCCTGCTCTTTCACTCATTTGTCAGAGTAGGAGACATGGACAGTTGGGTCCCAGCTAGCTCTTAAACACTCCTCACTTCAGTCACTGCCCCTTTCTCGAGGTAGGCACAGTTAGAATTCTCTGGCATTTGCTCCACCATCCAAACCAAAACTGAGGTTCTCAGTTCTTCAATACACAGGGCCATCTAATGCTATGTGGTTCATAACACATGTCCCTACCTTTAGTTCCAGGCTCCTAGCAGGATTCAAAACTAGTCAGAAGAATAATATTAATGCTTACTGCAAATTGAGCAGCATTTTAAACACTTTACATAGGAATTCATTGGTCTTTCGTGTCAAACCTGGGTGGTAGGTGTTAATCACGATGCCCGTCTAATACCTTGGCAACCCAGATACAGGGGTTTGTTCTTACATGCCTCGTGGGTGGGAGATGATATTCTAAGAAAAATGCCAAAAGGCACCAGAGTGCAACGAGGACAGGAGACCTACCAAGGACGGGTAAGTCTGGTGAGCCAGACAGAGGGGGGCGTCAAGGACAGAAGCTGAAGAGGAGCCTAAGGGGAAAATGAAAACAACATGATCTGGCTAAAGTCACAGTAAAAGGCAAGGGCTGATTGACATGAACCTGATTCTGTCAGTCAGTACGATCCAATGTTAGTCAAGTCACAGAATTTTAAGCTTTCAAGTCCAAATTAAAAGAAACAGGAGAAATAATTTAATGGCTCCCCTTCCTAGGTGTTGTAGGGTTTGGCAGTAATCTAGAAAACCAGCAATTGATTTGAGTGCATCAGGAAGCTAGGTAAGAAAATACCCAGGCCTAAGGCTGCAGACACCCAAGTCTCACTTCTCAGCGGGCCAAAACCTACAGTTCTCCAGCAGGTGGTGCTGTGCGTCAGCCAGTATACAGCAGAGGAAGAGGGCAGGAGCCTAGGCCCAGAGACTGGGAGGGCTTCTCAAATATGAAAACATAGATTTGCAGACTTAGCTCTCCACCATTCCTTATGGTCTATTCTCCAGGAAGGACAAGAGTTCTCTCCTTCCATTCCTCCCCCATTCTAAGCCATGCACAAGGATTTGAGGTGGGAATGAGTTTATTCCAAAACCTAGTTCTGAAAGTCCACTATGCAGAAGCCCCATAACTCCCTGTGGACTTTCGTTTCCTCTCTGGATTAAATAAATGCAAACTGAGATCATCTTTTTAAAAGTGTCCTCTTCCCCCAACTATTCCAACCCTTCCAGACTTAGACTACACAAATTGTTCTTCATGCCTTCAGAAAGATGTGGCTTGACCCGAGTCAGTTTTCTCCTTAAAAAAACACGAATTTGTACACGAAGCTTGACTCTGATTAGGAAAGTTTGAGCAACTGCTGTGCCCTGTTGAAGTCCCCGAACGCCACCTCACAGGCAACATCAACCAACCGGAAGGCAGAAGCTTCCCACACTGGAGATTTGCTTGGCTCTGTGGCAGTTAAAGGGCTCTGGAGTATCTAAAAGGAAGTTTCCATATCCCAAATTAACATGGGGACTTTTTCACCAAATTGAAGAACAATTCATTTACTTTTTAATGGATTCTTCATTTTAAGAGTGAATGAAAGGCACGCACCATGTCCTGGGCTTGATCCCAGAAATGATCAATGAAGCTAAACTTGGGGGCTCCAGTTCAATTCCCAGGCCATATTCTAATCCAGAAAGCAAGCAGTTTTCATTCGGGCCCTGAGCTGAGTTGGCTAAATGGGTAAAGGAACTTTCTTTCCAAGCCTGGTGACCTGAGTCCAATTACTGACATGCATATATGGTGGAAGGAAAATACCATCTTAGACTTCCATACATGTGCCATGGCACGCATGCATTCACACATGCACACACATTGCCGTAGTAGTAAGTGGAAAAACAATTACATTAAAAAAGCCACTCTCCTTTCCGCCCCTTCCTCTCCAACTTTCATCTGAAGAACTCTGGGTCTCAGAGTCCACTCCCTGTTCTCCAAGTCTTCATGTGCGTTTCTTTCAGTATTCATTCACTTAGGCCAAGTATATACCATACGATTACCCAAAAAGCTGAGTTCCTTTCTTTCACAAATTGGTTGAGATTACAAACATTAATAATTAGACATGACTTAAGTATAAAGAGCCTGTTTGCGCCCCTCTCCACTCAACCATCTTCCCCAAGACTGCTCTTTGACATCCTTCACACATTCTCTATAGAAAATCCAGGTCGCTGTGGCTTGAGAGCAATTTCAGCCTCAATTTATCTTTTTCAGAATTTTTTCCCCCTCCAAACCCAACTTGTCTTGTCTTTGTTTGCAAGTCAGTAAGCCCAGGTAGGGGTGTGATTTCCAGCACTTGAGGATGTGAGTGAGACATAGGAGGATCAGGGCCATTCATGCTAACTTAGCTGCTGGAGATCCTGCCCCAAAACAAAGTAACAAAACAAAAATCAAGTGCATTCTGAGGGGCCACTGAAAACTTAAAAAAAAAAAAAAGAAAAACTTATTTCCAGATTTCTACACATCTCGACAGCTTGGATTGGATTTTGAACAACAATAAAACCAAGTTAAGCTAAAACTCTAAAAACGGCCAGCAACTTCAATTCAGCACTTAGAGCAAAAGAATATCTTGCTCCAGCTGTCCTTACAGAATTGTTTCTCTCCCAAGGAGATGTGCCTGATCTGGAGACATTTTGATGTTCATAAAAAATTCCCAAAACAGACTTCTAGATTTAAAGACCTTCCGCTGAATGAAAAGGGTGTTGTGGTGACTGATTTCACAGGTATTTTCCTGCCTAGGCCAACAGCCCTTCCTCCATTTGTTGGGGGGCAGAATAAACTGTGCAGAAGATAGAGGCTGAGACAGGGGGATTGCTGCAAGCTAGAAGTCAGCCTGAACCACCAAGGAGTTCCAGCCGTGCCTGGGCTACAGGGTTAAGACTCGGTCTCAAAAAAATAAAAGTACGTAGAAGGGATCACTAGAATAGTAGTTTATCTGGTTAATTACTTATAAGGTTGGGAACCTTGTAAGACCAATCCTAGAAGGGGCTGGCAGATTCCCCTCTCTTTCCCTGGCACGTAAACGTTACTTTGAAACCATAATCTTTCTTACCACTCCATCTCACCCCATCACCAGCAGCTGAAGAATGAAAAGCTTGTTTAAGATTTCTTACTCTGTCTTCCTCCCGAATACCTCCCCCGCCCCCCCCACAGTAAACAATTCTCAGTGATTATACTGAACCTACCAGTTCCTCTGTTAGACTTCTAGATAATCCAGAGATTTCCAGAGATGCCTGAAATCTCGAGTCTGAGCGACTGTTAAGGTGGGCTGTGGACAAGCCTAAGCCAGTTCTCATCCTCTTTAGCAACGGGATAGCGGAGATTAGAGACAAGTTCTTGATTCTTTAACCCGACCAATTCAGCTTTCTCCTGGGAACTGAACTCAGCTGTAAACCTCTGACCATTCCAAGACTCTTAAAGTCCACAGGTCTTCAGCTTTGGTCTATCCAGCCTGACAATTCCTGCTCTGGAATTTCGGCCCATTGCTCTGGATCCTAAAGTTATGTCTGCTGAAGCACAGTTCCCCACATACATAGAAAATCTTTTTTTGGGGGGGGTTGTCTGTCATAGAGCCTCAGATCACAGGATCCATTCCCTTCAGTGCCTCCATACTTGGCATTTGGAGAAAGTGCTGGATCTCTTTTTATTCTAGGCTTCCAAAATTGGGGAAGCTGTCCAGCCTGTCTCCAGACCAGGAAAGATTTTAATCTCTTTGTGATCAGATAAATGGGAGAGTAGGGGAGCTTGCCCCCCGCTGCGGAGGGCCATTCAAAGCTGGTTCCTGTAATAAAGTGATTTAATAGATCTAAAGAGGCCAATTCCCTTCTTTCTCTCACAATTACTTCCTGTGGGTTATCATTCACATATGTAAATGAGATGGGGGGCACAAAGCCACCAGTCTGAAACACCAGTCTGATGGGGTGGGGGGGGGAGAAGTGGAACATGGGGGTTGCCAGAGCACCCCATCCTGGCTCAGGTCCTTCCAGCTCCTGCCTAGGGCCAGTGACCCTATCCAGCTACTAGTCACCGGCCAGTCCTCACAGCCCTGCAAGCTTCTATCTACCTAGCTTCCCCTGGAGCTCCTTTTGCTCACTTCCCTCCACTTTCCATTCAGTCCATCCTGCATCTCCTTCACCACCCCTCCCCCTCCAGAACACCATCCCTCCGGCTCCAACCCTTAATCCCCACATCCTCCTTCCCCTCCCCACAGCTCCTAAAGCTAACCTCCCTGAAGTAACCCCTCCCTGCCCGGCCTGGGTGTCAAGCTCCAGGGCCAGGGATTAGCAATTTCTCCTTTCCAGGTCCAGCCCTTAAACCACCAAATGTGCAAGGGAGCCAGGCAGCAACTTCCTTCCCAGGCTGACCTAGGACACTGGGAATGCTAGTAGGACATTAGGAACGGTAGCCTGGAGGACAGCGACCCAAGGCTCAAGGCTCCTTGTGTGAGGCTAGGAATGTTAGGACAGCAATCAATGGCTGTCTAGGGCCATAAATGCCAAACTGGAGAATAGGTCCACAGGCCAGCCGCCCTCCACCCCCTGCCCTGCGACACTGAATTTCACTCCCCACTGCGCTGCCTTACTTTAACAGAGAACTTGGGGTTGCACTGACCCAACTCTTCATCCTAGACTAGCCCAGGAATGTTATGGTCTGGGCCCCTGGTAGGCAGTAGACAGCAAAGGTGCCAGTCTTGAACGGTGTAATCAGTCTTTCACCAGAATCTGCCAAATCTCCACAGATCCAGGGGCCTGGGTTCTGGGTGATTCACATAAGTTGAGATCCGCATTTAAACAGAAGGCAGATGACCACGCTTGAGGGCCATGGACGCGGCCAGTTCTCCACACACTTCTCACTATCTAAACTCCACGTTAAGGGTTTTGGGAGCTAGGCGCCTGGCTCAGGCCTCGCATGTGCAAACCCTAGTCGGCTTGTTCTCCCTCCCCCACCGGCAAGCACAATACAACCTTAGTTTCTGCCACATGGGGTCACCTCCCTGCCCCCTGCTCCCTTCCCAGGGGAAAGAGGTAATAGACACGTGGTAAGCCAGAGGGGTTCCCGGAAGGGGGCGGGGGTGTACTGGTAATCAGTAGTGCCTCCCTCACGTTCGTGTAGAGTTAAAGGAGGCTCAGAATTGGGGTGTCCCGGCAAGATGGGGGCGCACAGTGAGGGTCCTTCATCTCCTTCAATCCAACAGACGAGCCCGTCCGCCAACAGCATTAAGGATGCCCTCCCAATTCGCATGTGCCTCCAACAAAGTTAACAGACTCTGTCTCACCTGGTGCACAAAGACGTCCACCGGGGGGTCGAGCGCGACCCCGGCGCGGGCGGTCATGGACAGGAAGCCGAACCCCATGCGCACGTTGAACCACTTACAGATGCCGGCCCCGTGCAGCAGCTGCGGCTCATCCGCCGCCCGCGCCGCGTCAGCCGGCGCCTCCTCGGGCGCCTTCTCCGCCGCCTTGGTGCAGCCACCTGGAAATAGGGAAGGTCGGGTGATCAGCTGGGGACCAGGGAATCGAAGGGCCCTCTCGGAGGCTGGACCGAAGATTCCGGTGTCCAGCTCGGGAGGACGCAGGCACTAAACAGCTGGCCAGAAGAAACCTGTCCCGACTGCCTCCCGCGCTCCCCAAGCGTACACCGGTGCCAGTGGTGCCCCGAAAAGTTTTGCTTGTCTTCCCACCGCACGTTGCCGGGGGACACACGCGCGGACAGGCCCCTCCTCTTCTCTCCCTCCGCCCCCACAGGCTCGGAGCACACGCCACTGGGACACCAGGGTTCCCTGCTCCAGAGACGAGGTCCCGCGAAGCAAGAGGCCGTGCTGATTTGGGGTCCTGTGGGCAGGAGGAGGGACACTTCCCCACCTCCCTTCTGTTTAGCTCCTAGGCGCCCTGCACCCTAAGGTGTTCCCGCTGAGTCGCAAGCTCGAACCTGCAAACTGCTGGTTGGACACCGAGCCCATGGTCGTCTGCTGAGCCCGCTGCCCCGGGCCCCTGGTCGGGCGGCTGCTGGCCCCAGAGAAGTCCGGAGGCAAAGGGGTGGTTCGAAGAAGAGGCTGCTACATCTTCCCCCGCACAATAGCGGTGGGAGGGCCCACGGCTTTTCAAAGGCTCCCAAATTCTAAAAGACAATGACCCAACCCCCCGCGGGCAGCCCCCTCCCCTCCCCTCTCTCTCCTTTCCCCTCCCTTTCCCTCCGGCTCTGGCTCCGGCCCTCCCCCAACGCTCGGGTCTCTGACACCTCTGGGGTGTCCCTTCCCAGAACCTTGAGGTTTGACACCCCTCCACATAGACACATCTGGAGCTTGGGGAGTCTTCTGCCCTGGAAATCCTGGGTACCCCAGAATTTAGGATTCCGCACTTTGAGGACTCAGTGGAGGGCCCCAAAGAAGACACAGGTGGGGGACCTGGGGGGGTAGTTTTATAACCACGTGACTGCTCCCCCACACACTCACACACCACCCCCACCCCCCGGGCAGATAATTATACATTCCAGAGAGTTGGGGGAGGGAGGTGTGAGCCTGGTGGCGCTGGCCAATCAGAAACACAAACCACCTGTCAAGGGAGAAATGGATGAGCCCTCCCCCTCCCCGGCCCTTGAGCGCCCCTCCCCCCTTCCCCCTCAGGCCTCTGAGCTGACCCGGCTGCTTGGCGCTGACCTGCTCTCACCCCCCACCCCCGTGTGCTTAGATAGACCTGGAGTTCTGGACACTAGGAAGCGGGGATGGGGGAGCCGGGAAGAGGCCAGAGATCCCACAGAGCTGATCTATCCTGACTAGGCGTTGCCTCCAAGTCGGCTTGCCCCTGACTGCAATTGGACGCCTACCCCTCCCGGCCCTCCCGGAGTTCCAGACTCAGTTTTTCAGGGTCTCTCCCAATTCCAGGAAAAGGGAAAGAGCTCCTGGTTGATTCTATCCAAGATTCCTTCCTTCTAAGCTTCTTTCCAAACCTGCACCTAAACTTGGTTCTAGGTAGAGCTTCCGGGAAGAACAGGAGGATATCTGAAAAAAACGTCCTCTGCTAATTGCCTTTTCATCCTGTCCCCACCCTACCCCGTCCCACCCATTGCTGGGAGAGGAGAATAGGTTAGTGGGTGAAGAAAGCACGTTCCTCCAGGACTCCCCGGTACTCAGACCCCCAAAGTCTCAGAATTGCCATCCTAAAGTGCTGCTATCCTCGCAGCCCTCCTGGAGGAAGAACTGGACATGGCCCTCATTTGAGGAGGTAAGGTCCCTTCCAGGAGATAAAGAGGGTAAGCCAGGGGGTGGCTACTGCCCTGGTGGGAGATGGACAATGGCCCGGGGCTCAGTGCACGGCCCTGGCCCTGCCCCTTCACTTCCGGTGCTCAGTTCAAACTGGACAATGCCAGCTCCGGCCAGTTCCCCTCCCCCACAGCTACAACCCATTTAAAGGGACAGAGCCTGCTTTTGGGGGCATCCGTTTACTCTGAATCCAATCTTCTCCACAAGTGTAGTTCTCATGCTGCAGCTGTGTGTGTGTATGTGTGCGTGCGCGCGTGCTCGTGACACACACACATGCATGGACACGTGTATCTGAGAAAGTGAGAAAGAATGAGGGAAAATAAGGAAGAAGGAAAGAACTAGACTTTGTGAAGATTGTTTTCCTCTTTCCTATGAAACGCTCTTCACGAGATCAAAACTTGAATTAAAAAGTGGGGAATAGGCCTTTGGAGGACGAAAAGGGCTATGGTGATCCTTTCGCTACTCAGCCTGAAAAATACAAATATAATTTGCAGTGCCCTGTTCCTCATTGGGGAATTTAGATCTTTCCGGAGTTCTTCAAGTACATCAAGCAAAATCTCATAACCCTACCCCTCCCCCACGCTAGCAGCACATTTAAAATACATTTATTTCCTGTACCTCTGTTCCTGAGATTCGGGAGCAGGTGGGTGAGGACCGCGGAGGCAAAGAAAGAGAGCGAGAAGTGAGCACTGAGACTTCCCTTGGTCCGCCCTCCAGCGCCGTGGAGTGTCTCCGGGAAGCGCCGCGGATGCTCTGTCCAGGGTCCTGAGGGTCCGGGCGCCTCTGTCCTTGGTGCTGAACTAAGCAGCGTTGTCCGCAGTCCGCTTTGGGAATGTCTTGCCGAATTTCCACTTCCACGATCTTTTCTTTTTCTTTCTTTCTTTCTTTCTTTCTTTCTTTCTTTCTTTCTTTCTTTCTTTCTTTCTTTCTTTCTTTCTTTCTTTCTTTCTTTCTTTCTTTCTTTCTTTCTTCTTTCTCTCTTTCTCTCTCTCTTTCTCTCTTTCTTTCTCTCTCTCTTTCTCTCCTTTCCTTTCTTCCTTCTTTCTTTCTTTCTGCGAGTGGAGATTCAGCCTGGTTCAAAGGAACTCTTTCTTTTCTTTCTTTCTCTTTCTTTTCCTTTCTTTCTTCTTTCCTTTCTTCCTTCCTTTCTCTCTCCTTTCTTTCTCTTTTTCCCTTCCTTCCTTCTTTTTTTCCTTCCTTCCTTTCTCCCTTTTTTTGGAGACAGGACTGTCATGTTAGGCACAGGTGTCAACTTGACAGTTGAGGGTTTGATCTCTGGGCACATTTGTGGAGAATTAGTAGTTGAGTTAAGCCCAAAGCAAACCTGAAGGAGATTGTCTACCTGATGGGGAAGGCCCAGCTTATGGTGGGTGGAATTAGGACCTGGAATAAATCACCACAGAGAGCTGGTTGAGAGAGTCATCATCTTTTTGTACACTTGGCCAGATATGTTGGTCTGGCAAGTAAGGATTGTCCCTCTCTCAGCCATAACAAAGAGATGATGTGGCCAGTTCCCTCAGCCCTGGTGTTGGTGCGTGCTCTCCTGTCAAGCTGGACTGAGAACTGGAACCAGATAATCGTAAGAGACAATAAACCCCTTGTTCCCTTAAGCCATCTGATGGTCATTTATCAGCAACCATTCAGACAAACTGCAACAGATTTGGTACCTGGGAAGTGGGGTGTTGCTGATAAATCTGACTATATCGATTTTGTAGCTTTTGAACGGTTTTGCTGGACAAAGTTTGAAGTGTTTGAAGATTTTGACTTTGTGCATTACTAATACTGGAAATGTTTGAGCTCAGTTTCTGATGGGGGAAACAAGGACTTTGGTGAAATTGAGTTTAAACACAATAGACTGGTTTACTTGACAGAGGAGAGCTGTGTTGGTGGCCATGAAGCTCTGAATGTGGAAAGGGCAGGCAGCAGAATATCTGCTGTTGTTGGAGAAATGAACATCAGTGAAGGAAAACCTAGTGACTTGCACTGGGATGGTGGAAGATGTGAAAACCACCATATGGCGATTCAGTGTTTTGAAAAACCCAGATTCCTTCAGGGGCAGAAAGCCCAAGTTAAAGCTGTTTCTTGTCCTTTGCATGTTTGACTGCCTAGAAAAGAGGCTTTTCCAGAGTCAGCGTGCTAAAGTTGGTACAGCTGTGGACCAAGCTACATTTCAACCTTGCTTCGGAATCTGGCAGTGTCCCCCCAGTGGTACTGGTTTTGGTGAATGATTTGAAGGGTTTGTGGAGAGCAGCAAAAGCTTGGCACAAGTGGCAGGTATAGAGTTCCTGCAAGGAAGGGTGAAGATTATAGCTGCAGAGGTGAACCCAAAGTGTTGTTTGAGATGCCAGAACCGTGGGATGTATGCTGAGGATGGTTGTGAGTGGAGATTCAGCCTGGTTCAAAGGAACTCTGCTTCTACAACTTCAAGCTGCAAACAGGGACTGGAATTGCCTAGAATGAGCCACCATGACTATGTGATGAGCAACAGAAGATGAACATTGAAGTAAAGGATTTGGTATTTGACTCACTGAACTTTCATCTTTTTAATGTTTTCTTATTATATCAAGATCCTTCTGTTTTAATGTTTTATCTGTTTTAAAGTATTTAACTTATTCTGATTAAAACTCTTAAGGCTAAAAAACGAACTTTTAAAATGTTGGAACTGAAGTTTTCTTTTTTATTATTATTATTATTTATTATGTATTCAATTGTTCGTGTGTGTGTGTGTGTGTGTGTGTGTGTGTGTGTGTGTGTGTGTAGAACCATGGATGAATTTGGGAACCACCATGGACCGCCTCCACCTCCTCCCTGTTTACTCTGCTCGGGATTCACAGGCTCCGCCCTACCAGAACCAGAAACTCAGGCCGGGCCCCCCCCCCACTTCCGCCCGGAGTCTATATATGAGGTCTAGGATCCGAACTCAGGACCTTCCGCCTGCAAGGCAGAGGCTTAACCCCTGAGCCACCTCTCCAGCCCCCGGAACTGAAGTTTTAATGATAGAACATTTTAAATTTGTTTATGAAATGTATTTATATTTTTAGATGACTTTTAAGATCTATGGGGACAAGGATTGAATGTTACAGTTTAAAAATACTATGTTTTTGTGTCAAGTTGACAAGGGGTGGAGTGTCATGGTTAGGCACAGGTGTCAACTTGACAGTTGAGAGTTTGAGCTCTGGACACATTTGTGGAGAATTAGTGGTTGAGTTAAGTCCAGAGCAAACCTGCAGGAGATCGTCTAGCTGATGGGGAAGGCCCAGCCTATGGTGGGTGGGACTAAGCCCTGGAATAAAACACAGAGAGCTGGTTGAGAGAGTCGACATCCTTTTGTACACGTGGCCAGACACGCTGGTCTGGCAAGTAAGGATCGTCCCTCTCTCAGCCATTATGTAGAGATGATGTCGCCAGTTCCCTAGTTCCTGGTGTTGGTCCATGCTGTCCCATCAAGCTGGACTGAGAACTGGAACCAGATAATCGTAAGAGACAATAAACCCCTTGTTCCCTTAAGCCATTTGATGATCATTTATCTATCAGCAACCATGCAGGAGAACTGCAATAAGGACCTTGTTCTGTAACCCACACTGGCTACAACACAGAGACAATCTTCCTGCTCCAGCCTCCCTAAAAGCTGGGATTATAGGTATGGGTCGCTTTGTCAGGCTGAATCTTTCTTGAACACTGAAAGCACAGTGTTTCCAGGAGTAAATAATTCTATGAGAGTGTTACAGTCATCTCAAGCTCCCCTTCAGAAAAACATATATTCCTACTCGTGACCGTAGACTGGGGGGACAGGAGGTCAAATCTTTTGAGTTAAAGACCAGGGTAGAAGAGAAATACAAATACTTTTCAAATGCTTTTGTTATTTCCTAGCACTTCCCTTTTTGCTTTTTGAGGCAGGGTCTAGGAGCCCAGGTTGTTCTCAGACTCCTTTTGTAGCTGAGGATGACCGTCTTTCTAGTCCTCCTGTCTCCACCTCCAGAGAGCCGGGATTATAGGTATGTTCCACTGTATCTAGTTTTTGTGGTGCTGGGGGGTTGAACTCAGTACCTGGTGCATGCTGGGCAAGCACTTTACCAATTGATCCACATCCCTAGTTCTTTATAGTCTTGTTTTATTTGCTTGCTTGCTTGTTTGTTTTTCCATGTAGCTCCATATGGCTTCCATGTGGCCACAAACTTGATATACAGCCAGAAATAACCTTGAACCCCTGATTCTCCTACCTCCTACCTCCACCCTCCCAAATTCTGGGATTAAAGGAGTGCAACATCACACCACACCCGACTTTATTAGCACTTTTCTTGGAGGCACAGATGTTTATTACAGCTCTGTCATCTGATACAACTTCTGTCAACTTTAAGTGCCTCAGTTTTTTTTTCCTCTGTCCAATGAAAATAATGACAGTATTTAGCTTCCAGAGATATTGTAAGAATTAAGTTAGATAATATAAGGAAAAATCTTTCAAAATGGTTTCTAGTGTGTAACTTTTAATTATGTAAGTTGTTATTGTTGTGTTATCTGGGGATGTGTCCTAGTTAACAGTATCTGCCTTGTATGCATGAATCCCTGAGCTGAATCCTCAGTTCCAGGTCTTGTGTTCAGTCCCCAATACTGCATAAAGTTGAGTGTGTTAAGATAGGCCTGTAATTCCAGCACTCAGGAAGTAGAGATGGGAGGGTTGGAAGTGTGTGGTTATCCTCAACTATATAATAAGTTCATGATCAACCTGGGATATATGAAATGCTATCTCAAAATAAATACATAATTACTATTATTATAGCTATTTTGTTTATTTTTTTATTGTGTGTATCAAAGAACACTGTGTGTTCCTATGGAGAGCCAGGGGTGACTTTCGAGAATCATCCTAGATTGTTTCTAACTCCTTTTTGCTTTGTTCTGGGATTTCCCAGGCTCTGCCCACCCACCATTTCCGCCTGGCATTTTTATGTAGGACTTGGGATTGCAGAACCTTCTGCTTGCATCTCTCCAGCCCTGGTTATATTTGTTTATGTGATCTAGACTCTACTAGATCATTTTGTCCCTAAGCAATAGGACCCACCTCGTATATATAGCAGGTATTAGAAAAACTCTCCTTTAATAAGAGCAGAAACTAAAGTTTAATCAATCAGTGTAGCTTACCTAATACTGCTCAGGGAATACATGGCAGAGGTGGTTTTAAATGCAGACCTTTTTGACTCTAATCACATTATTTCTGTATCCTAATATATTATTGTCATGATTAGTACTCTCTCAGAAAAGGATATGTGCAGGAAGAACACGTGTAGAAGGAAACTGTATATTTAATGACATCAGTAAGTATAGGGCCGAAAGTAGTATTTCCCCTTCTCTGGGCCATGAGTTCAAGTCCATACAGCTCTCTTTGGAGTTCTAGAATAGCTGACCAAAATCAAAGGGAGGTCTCCTTTTGGGAAGTTACTCAGACCCAGCTCCCTTTTCACAAATATTTTTTTTTCCATTGAAAATAGATCATTTATTAATGGACTTAAGAATCAGCACAAGCCTGGTTAGTTCCCTAGGATCCTGTGCATCGATGCTTTTTTCCCCCGCCATGAGCCTCCTCAAAAGTGTCCCACCTCCTGGACCCCAACCAAAGAGGGGGTCCGGCAGCAGCGCTGAACAGAAAGGGGCACCGCAGGCTTCACATCGCTGAGAGCCCCCTGTCTTGGTTAGATGGCTCTGGTTTAGGCTTCTCACTGGAATATCCTCCATTAGTTTGCAGTCTCCAGAGACCTAAATGCCTGCCCTCGGGAGCATTTGTGTGTTACGGTGAATGCAGAATTTGGGCAGTGATGATGACATGCAGACTATTCCTGAGTTTAGATTTGTGCCTAGTGACAGACAAGTCAGCGTTGGAGGCAATGTTCATCTCAATGTGCGAATGCCAGGCCTCACATCCAGATCCTGAGGATGAAGATTCAGATGATTATGACAGAGAAGAGTGTGACCTACGAGGAAGGACTGTCCCATGTAACGGCGAAGGGTCAGCCACATTGGTGAGATTGGAAGAATTGTTTCTCAATCTATGAGCAACTGGTGTAATAGTGCTGGCATCTGGAGCGAAGATTCAATAAGACAGTGTTGCAGTCCGTCTTCATGGTTGCTGATAAATGACCATCAGACGGCTTAAGGGAACAAGGGGTTTATTCTCTCTTACAATTATCTGGTTACAGTTCTCAGTCCAGCTTGATGGGAGAGCACACACCAACATCAGGGCTGAGGGAACTGGCCACACCATCTCTACATAACAGTTGAGAGAGGGACGATCCTTACTTGCCAGATCAGTATGTCTGGCCAAGTGTACACAAGGATGCTGACTTCTTCAACTGGCTCTCAGTATTTTATTCACCTGTTCAGGGCCTAGTCCCATCCACCATGGGCTGGGTCTTCCCCATCAGCTAGACAATCTCCTGCAGATTTGCTCTGGGCTTAACTCAAACAGTAATTCTCTACACATGTGCCCAGAGCTCAAATCCTCAACTGTCACGTTGACACCTGTGCCTAACAGTATGAAGATGGCATAGAAGTGGGGACCACGCCAACGGTCACTGGACAATTTGAGAACACAGATGTTGATCACCGAAAATTGTTTTGCTGCTGTAAGATTCTGTGCGTGACTGTAGGGGAGATCTTGGTGCCTCTTCCTCTGTGGAGAGGAGTCGGTCAAAGACGTTTCCTTCTCCAAAACTCAGTTAAAGCCAGTTCTTTTTTGAGACAACACGTCACCAGCAGAAGAAACTATGACCTTTATTAAGCTTTCTGCAAGAGAATAAGTAATCTATGATGAAGTCTCCAGAGAACTCCCAATGATGGTTTGTCTTTGTAATAATTTGGCAAATAAATCTAGATTTTCTATTTAAAAAAAAAAAACACAAATCAATTTCAGGCACTTCTTGAGTACACACTATGCAAATTTTCTACCAAAAACTAGTGTTATCTAGCAGGCAATACCGTACGGACTTGCGCTTTCACTTTTAGAGCAATACAAAAAGCTAGATAGAAAGAAATACTGGATAAGTAGCCCGACTGTATCCTGTTGTACTTCTTCACAATTTTAAACTGTTTTAGGGTTGAATACAAGCCCTCAGTTTCCAAGCATCTGTGTTATTTTTAAAGCATTCTGCTTCCCTTCTCTTACTCCACTATCACAGTCTTAAAATAACGGTACAATACCTGTTTTGAAGAAGCGTGACATAGAAATTCTATTATAAGTGGCATTTTGAAAATATCCTATATCTGTTTGTACACAGACAACACATGATAGTTGACTATTCGGGTCTTTCTTACACATGCCCTTTGTGAGACATAGTCTTTTGTTATGCAGCCCTGGCTGGCTGACATTACGTGGCACAGATTAGCCATGAATTTGTAGCAATCTTCCTGCCTTAGCTTTCTTAATGCTGGGATTATATACCTGCACCTTCTTGCCTGGCTTATTTTAATGTCTTTTAATGCCAATTTCAAAGGATTTACTTTATAAACTAGGCTTATTGCTAATTCTTATAGGTGTTTAATACTAATTTATGCTCTTTAAACAAACACGAGGGAAAAAATGGAATGTGAAATAATATAAGAATATCATAAAAAATACATAAAGATTTGTTTTGGCATCGTTTTCCAAATTTAACAGGTGTGAAGTGCTTTTCTTCAAATAGAAGCATTCTCAATAAAACACATATAACTTAACATCTTTCAATCCTCACAATAGTTAGGATTTATAACTTAACATCTTTCAATCCTCACAATAGTTAGGATTTAAAGACCAGGCAAAGTCTATTCTCATTTTTCTGAATCTACTTGCCAGCCTAAGTACTTAAGTAGAATTTAAATGATAAATGTAACTTACACAATTCTACTACTGCCATCTATATGCTATTTATACCATGAATTGATCTCCTGATGGATTCTGTACCTCTGACAAAGCACCAAGAAGCAAAATCCAAAATCAGTGGATCAGGCTAGTGGTGGGTGGACAGGCAGGAGCAAGAAAAGCTATTTAAAACCTAGTGGTTAGGGGAACAAAGGATGGGCAACGTTTAGAACACCCTTGGGTCAGAGAAAGCATTCTTCATTGATGATGAGAACAAAGGCTATCTGAGCTAAGGAGAGCAGCTCCTGAAGCAAGAATTTCTAGACGATATTTGGAGAATGAAAGTCCAGTTGTGTGAAAAACTGCCTCATCTTTACCCAGCCTTGCAAATGGGAATGATGTCAGGATTACACTGGGCAATTATGAGATGACAGCCCAAAGGTCACAAAGAACTTAGGATGTACTGCTATCCTTTATACACAAAGTAGAACAGACTACAGATACAGTCTCAAAAAGACCTGCAAGAAAACTAGACAGCTGCACAAGTATTTTTTGCGAACTCTGCAGTAGTGTCCGGAATGGCGGCCTTAAAGTTCACATGAATGATGCTGTGTGTCATAGTTAGATACCCGTGTTGACTTGACTGTTGAGGGTTTGAGTTCTGGGCACATTTGTAGAGCATTAATAGTTGAGTTGAGCCCAGAATGAACCTGCAGGAGATTGTTTAGTGGAGGAAGAAAGTCCAAGACTATGGTTGGAAGGACTGATCCCCGGGCAGGTGAATAAAATGAGAAGAGTCAGCTTCTTTGTGTACACTTGGCCAGACGTGCTGGTCTGGCAATTAAGGATCGTTCCTCTCTCAGCAGTTATATGAAGATGGTATGGTCAGTTCTCTCAGCCTTGGCCCTGGTGTGAGCTCTTCTGCTGAGCTGGACAAAAAAACTGTAGCCGGACAATCGTAAGAGAATAAAGCCCTTGTTCCCTTAAGCTGT
This sequence comes from Typhlomys cinereus, assembly GCA_023101885.1. NCBI lineage: Eukaryota > Metazoa > Chordata > Mammalia > Rodentia > Platacanthomyidae > Typhlomys > Typhlomys cinereus. The sequence goes on along the minus strand of JALPQD010000512.1, from coordinate 1,427,107 downwards.
TTGATAGTGATTTATCAGTAACAGCACAGGTGAACTGCTACAGTGAGCATTTGAGAAAACTATTCCTTGCAATGTATCCCTTACGATACCAGTTCCACCAGCCAGGCGTGGTGGTGCCTGTAATTCCAGCACTTGGGAGAAGAGGCAGAAGGTTCTGGAGTTCGAAATCTGCCTCAGTCATGTAGTGAACTCAAGTCCAGTCTGCGGTGGACATGAAACACTTATCTTAAAAAAAAGGGGGGGGGGGCTGGAGAGGTGGCTCAGGGGTTAAGCCTCTGCCTTGCAGGCGGAAGGTCCTGAGTTCGGATCCCAGATCCCACGTATAGACGCCAGGCGGAAGCGGGGGCAGCCTGCGCTTCTGGTCCTGGTAGGGCGGAGCCTGTGAATCCCGGGGCAGAAGGAGGTGGAGGCGTCCATGGTGGTTCGTGAATTCATCCGTGGTTCTACACACACACAGACACACACACACACAGACACACACATGCGCGCGCACATACACATGCACATGCACACAGTTGAATAAATAATAATAATATAAAAAAAATTTTTAAAAAAAGGCAGAAAAAGATGTCTGTCCCACAGACATACCTCTTATCATTTTATTTTGAAAAATCTATAGTAAAGGTTGGGAATGTAGCTTAGTTGGTAGAATGCTGGGCTACCATGCGTGAAGTCCTAGGTTTACCCTGAAACAATGTATAAACTAGGCATGGTGGGACATCCGTGTAATCCCAGTACTAGCAAAATAGAGGCAGAAGGACCAGAAGTTCAAGGTCATTCTTGGCTACATAAGTTTTAGCAGAGCCTAAGATACACAAAACTCTGTTAAAAAAAAAAAAAAAAAAGCTACAGTGAAGTCATCTGAAAAGCAGTATATTAGCTATGCTTCCTGTGTAGAATATTCTCTAGGCGAAATCAAGAAGGAATATAATGTGTGTGTGGTATTTCTATGCATTCATCTATCCATCAACTCTCTCAACTAAGGAATATTTATTGAGCATATTTTATGTATCAGATGTCACTGTGTGAAGCACTAAGGATATATCAGTGAGCAACACAGGTAAAATTCCCAGCCTCACAGAGCTTACATCCTGGAAAAGAAACACAGATAATAAGCACATATTTAAGTAAAAGTGTATAGCTTGTTAGTTTCCCCTGTAATTTCATGAAAAGAACATTTGTCTTTTAAGTTTAAAATGAGAGAGTTGGAAAATTCCGAAGTGATATGTGTGTGTGTGTGTGTGAGAGAGAGAGAGAGAGAGAGAGAGAGAGAGAGTCCATTCTTACTTAGAAGGAGAAAGTCTGTTCTCCCTTATGCTATCTCCCTCATCCCACCCCAGGGATTAGCACTTCCTACATCCATCAGGACTGTACCCCTCTCACCTCTCAGGCTTCATGGCCTGACTGGCAGGAGGACTAGCCAAGGGAGTCCCCTTCCCTCTTTCACCGGCTCCCCATGCCGGCCCTGGTTCACAGAGCAAGACGCCAGGCACTTGCTTTCACCATAATGGCTTCATTAGATTGAAAGGAGACGAGAGTGACCTCAATGAAATAGACTTCCTGACCCCCGCTGACCTCTGACCCTCACCCTGACAGCCTCTAAATCTTTTCTTTCTGACAGGTTCCCCACAAGAGAAAATGATGGGAACGTGATAGCCCTCTGTCCGGAGACGGTACCTCTCCAGGTGTCCTCTGCTGTGGACCTCCTGACACCCAGCTGGGATTTCCACCACGGCTGCTGGTCCTTTCTGTGCTCCTCCCCATGACAGCAACCCATGCAGCTGTCACTCACCTGGTGTCCGTTTGTTCCTATGCAATGGTGGTCATGTACCGTGGAGGCAGGAGGCAGGGCGTCCAGCCAAAGACTGTCATTCCCCAAATGCTACCTCACCCTTAGACATTCGACCCACTCGCCCCTGCTTCTCAGTTCCTGATGCACATGCCGGTTATTTCATTCTCTCTGAGCATGGTGTTTTTCTTTTGGTCCTCAGACATCCTGATAGGATCCCCATATTAACGGGGAAGAAAGGGAGTCATCGTTTTAAGCAACTTGCTTCAATTGAACAGATTAAGAAACACCGGTCACCCCAATATCCATGCCTATTTAAAAAAAATAAAGTAATTGATGCATATGGTTTAAAAAAATCAATCAGTATTGAAAGAATTATAATGAATTACTGTCCCCTGGCCAACCTATTTTCCTACCCCCTAGAGACAGTCTCTCTTCGAAGCGTTTCTTTGGAGGATATTTCCATATCTCTGAATAATATGCATGGATGCCTATTCCTTGATTTATCGATTTTAGTTATTATCTATTGATTTCCTGTTATGATGGATGAGAATGTACCCGCTTACAGGACCCCTTCCCCTTTCACCCATGTACAGATTAATCACCATTTTCAACTAAATTGATAACCGATGTTTGCTTTGTCATGATTATGGAAATGCCCAGTGCATCGCCAAGAACTTCTTTTCTTACGCTGCTTTTGTTTTTACTTTATTATTATTATTATTATTATTATTATTATTATTATTATTATTTGGACTCTCTAACTGCCTTTCCCACATTGTCACTGATATTTTCTTGGTTACTGTGTATGTGTGTGTGAGTGTGTGTGTGTATGTATGTATGTGTGTGTGTCCATGGGTTTGTCTGTCTCTCCGTGTATCTGTATCTACTATTTGTCAAGGGACCAGTCTTTTCTCTTTACCGCTGCATCCCTTCGGTCACTGAGGAAAAAACACAGTGAAAACAGAAGTTGTGGGGCTGGAGAGGTGGCTCAGGGGTTAAGCCTCCGCCTTGCAGGCGGAAGGTCCTGAGTTCGGATCCCAGATCCCACGTATAGACGCCAGGCGGAAGCGGGGGCGGCCTGCACTTCTGGTTCTGGTAGGGCAGAGCCTGTGAATCCCGGGGCAGAAGGAGGTGGAGGCGTCCATGGTGGTTCGCGAATTCGTCCGTGGTTCTACACATACACAGACACACACACACACAGACACGCGCACGCACACACACACATGCATATGCACACAGTTGAATAAATAATAATAATAATAATAATAAAAAAAAAGAAAACAGAAGTTGTCTGCTCTCCCCTCCATCCCCTGCTCAGTGTAAGCAGCACCTTGAGATCCAGAAAAGTCCTGTAGCTGTTCTCTTACAGGAGGGAGGGTGGATTGCAACAAAGTCCTTGCTTCCAAGACTCTTCCAGCCAAAGGGTCTTCAGATCATCTGACCCCACCCATAGGTCAGCCTGGCATCTATTTGCCAGCTGACTTCTAGGAAGCTAGCTTATTGCTTCAGAGACCTTGCCCATCCAGTGACAGTGGAATTGTTACCAAGTTCTCTCTTCCACTCAGCTGACTTTGATCTGGATAGACTGTACCCAGAGGTACAGTCCCTAGAGCAAATCCCCGTCCTCTTCTGCAAAGACTCGGTAGTTTGGGGGGAGCAAATCATGCTTTCTGTTCAAGCCCCAGTCCCACCCTTCCCCAACTGTGTGACCACAGACAAGTTTTCCCCCCCATTTTCATATGAACATGTGGTACATATGTATATGCATGTTCACACGTGGGGGGCACATATATATGTGCAAGTACATATATGTACACATGCATGCGCAGATCCCAAATTGATGCCCAGCGTCTTTCTAGATTGTTCTTCGTCATGGTTTGAATGTGAATTGTCCCCCATAGACTCATGTGTTTACATCCTTAGCTGTTAATGATTGGGAAGATCATGGCACCTTTAGGAGGTGGAGCCTTGCTGGAGGAAGCGTGTTACAGGGGATGAGCCTTGAGGTGGGATAGCCCCGCTCTGCTTCCTCTCACAGTCTGTTCCTGCTGTCAGCTCCTCCCTTGAGGCCTCCACCATGATGTCCGCAGTGACCTAAGCCTCCTCCAGCCTCTGACACCACCACGCCTTTTCTGCCATAACGGACTCTGTCTCCCATCTGGAACCATAAGCCAAATAAACCTTACTTTCTCCCTTTAAGTTGCTGGAGTTTGAGTGTTGTCTCGCAGCAACAGAAAGAGTACCCGTGAAACTCTCTTCTTTTATTATTTATGTTCTTTAGTGTGTGTGTGTGTGTGTCCTTGTGGAGGACCAAGGGTGACTTCAGAAATCACCCTGGATCACTTCTACCTCCTTTTTGCTTCACTCCGGGATTTCCCAGGCTCTGTCATTTCTGCCTGGCATTTTTACATGGGACCTTGGATCTGAACTCAGGACCTTCTGCTTTCAAGACAGAATCTTTAACCCCTGAGCCTTTTCTCCAGACCCCTCTTTTATTGTTTTTTAATCTTTTACTTATTGAGACATATGTGCGCGCGCATACACACACACACACACACACACACACACACACACACACACACACACACAGTCACCTCTTCCTACCATGTGAGCCCTAAGGATTTAACTCAGTTCACAGGCTTGCATGTAAATACTTAGCTGCGGCTCCATCTTCCCACCCCTCCACTTCTATTAGTAGGGTAGGTCTCCCAGTTGAACCCAAAGTTCACCAGTTAATAAACTAGCAGCCAGCTTGCTCTGGGGAGTCCCCGTCTCTCCTTCTGAGGTTGTGGGATCATATGCAGCCTCTGTGCCTATCCACCCAGCTTTTATGTGGGTTCTGGAGATCAAACTCCGGTTCTCCACACTTGCTTGTAGAGCAAGCACTTTATCCCCTGAGCTATCCCCTCAGCCCTAACACAAGTTTTTTTTTTTTTTTTTTTTTTTTTTTAGAGGCTCAGTGCCTCAATTTTGGTTAATTACACATTGTTTCTCTGGAATTTTAGCCCAAAGCAAGATTGAGGCCAACTCAGTCCTCAGTAAATCACAGTCCTATTCTACTGGGCGCAGGCTAAATACAATGCTTTTCCAACCATGAAATACGGTTCCTGCTCGTTATCTCATTGGATCCCAGGAAAAGAAGGGAGGCAACTGATTACATCAGACTCCCAGGTGAGGCAGGTATCTGCCCCAAATTCCAGTCTTAATTCCAATCTTACTTTCCTTTCCCTGCCCTTCAGTTCTTCCACAAATGACATTCTCAGGTCTTCAACAACCTTCCTGAAGTTTTCCCTTGTTCATCACTCTGCCTGAAACACTATTTCCTGCCTGACTTTCAAGTTATTGAGCTTTCTCTTAAAAAAAAATTAAATACTTTTAAAAAGTTTGGGGTGTGTGTGTGTATCAAAGGGCACATGTGTCCCTGTGGAGGACCAAGGATGACTTCAGGGATCATCCTGAAGTGCTTCTACCTCCTTTTTGCTTCACTCTGGGATTTCCCAGGCTCTGCCCACCACAGCCAGAAGTGCAGGCCTCTGCCGTTTCTGCCTGTCGTTTTGTTGCATGGGACAGACCTGGAATCTGAACTCAGGACCTTCTGTTTGTGAGGCAGAATCTTAAGTCCCTGAGACCTCCAAACTTTTTTTTTTTTTTTTTTTTTGAGACAGGATCTCACTATACAGCCTAGGTTAGCCTCTAACTCATGTTTTAGCCCTTCAAGGGCTGGGATTACAGTCATGATCCGCTCCCCTACACACACACACACACACACACACACACACACACACAGAGTCACTGGTCATCATGTAGGCTTCAACATGGACACCACTTAATCCATCCAGGATTCTTCCCTGGCTCCCAAATAGCCAGCACTCTGCCTAGTGTTCTAGTATCCCACACTTAAAAAATTCTTTGGGGAGGAAAGTAGGGAGAGAGAGCAGGTACACATGTGGAGGTCACAGACCGACTTTGGAGAGTTGATTCTCCCTTCCGCCATATGGACTCCGGGGATTGAACTCAGGTAGCCAGGTTTGGACAAAGACTCCTTTACCTGCTGAGGCTGAGCCAGCGTAGGACTTTTGCCCCCATTCTGTTGCCTTTGACTATTTGTCTTTCTTTCCCATTGACTATTAAAATTCTAGAAGTCAGGATCCATGTCTGTTTTGAGCATCTAGTGTATAGTCCAAGGCTTGGCATAATACCTTATTAAATGTTCGCCGAATAATTCAATGCACCGTTTACCTAAATGTCTGCTTAATAATGCCCAAAATTAGGGTCTGGGTTTCTAATTCCAAATCCAAGAATTCTTTTTAGCATCTCCGGAACTTCGCTTATTCCTTATCTCAACCCCTACTAGTCCCACCCATTTACTTGCCTCTTCAGGCTCGTTGGGTTATCTGTAGGGTGTTCAGAGGTCATCAGATTACAACGCTGCACTTTACAGATAAGAAAACCGAGATGCCGGGAGGTTTAGGGGGGTGCTGGAGGCCATGCAAGTTGTGCTGTTCCTACTGACCCCTGGACTGGAGCCTTCTCCACCGAGGGAGCTTTTCCAACCGCAGTGTGTTCCTGTTCATTATCTCACTGGGTCCTAGAAAACAGGAAAACTTGTATTTCCAGGGCTTTGTCATGCAGAGTGGGACAGAGATAGCAGCAAATAAGTCCATCTAAGTCCCTGCTTTTGGTTCTCTAGACTCTCAAAAGTTCAAACACGCAAGGTTTAGTGGGAGACCCTTCACCAGAATAGGATCCAGGAGGGCCCTGTGTGTGCACCATGCTTGTGGTATGTGTGCGTGTGTGTGCGTGTGTGTGCGTGTGTGCGTGTGTGCGTGTGTGCGTGTGTATGTGTGTGCGTGTGTGTGAACATGGGGGACCGAGGGCACGGGTTGAAGCTGCAGCCCATCCCCACTGTTGTGGGATCCCCCGCCCCAGGTTCCCTGGGAGACCCAGCTCCTTCGGCCCCTGCAGCTGGCCTATAGGATCCAGAGATCAATAACTGGGACATTGGCTTCAACCCCTTTTTAGCCTTGCAGGGAGCGCAGGCCGCTCAGAAGAGTGAGCAAGACACTACTGCGTCATTAAGTAACTGTCACTCTTCCTGCTCCACTCAGGGACACAGCTGGGGGAGGGGCCAAGGATGAGAACCATATGGAGAGATGTGGTTCCTTTTCCGGACCTCGCTGCTGAGGGAAAGCGACCTCTATCTCCCTCTGACCCCACCCATCTCTCTCCTCATTTAACTTTCTGGCAAGGAACTCTGCTGCCCCCTCCCCACCTTGACCTCTCTCTGTATGCTGCCCACTAGTCCCCGCATTACTCTTAGGCCTAATTCCTTTCATGAACCTCTCCCTTCCCATTGTATGCACACTGTAGCCCCTGAGGGCATTAAAATTAATCGACTCCCTCTCAGTCAAGATTCCCTCTCAGTAAGGTGGGGATCCCTCATCCACCTTTTTCTACCACACACACCCCAATATACCGGTTCCTATTCTGCCAGACTTTCAGTAGAATGCTGTTTCAGAACCGTATTCCCCCTTCTCACTGCCGCTGTTACTTCTCACCTCTGCCCCAACGCCCTAGCCAATCACTCTGATCGATTGATTGGGGAGGAAGGAGGGAGAGGCTCAAGGGAGGAATCTGGTCCTATTCTTATTCAAAGCTAAAGGTCCAGGAGAAAGGGCTATTAGTTGTGCTCAGATAGTCACTGGACCTTAGGTTGAGGTAGGTAGTCTCTAGGATGAGGGAAGGCAAGCTTAGAAGTCAGACCATTGTGGGAGGGGGGGTCAGGGATTGGCAGAGAGAGGAGGGTCAAGGCTAGACAGATACGGGGCAGGTTGGGAGGGGAGCCATGGTAGAGATGGTCCAGATAAAAAGCCCAAGTCAGGAACCTGGTCCTGAGAAGAGGGTTCCCAAGACTGTCCCCAATTTCTCCTCATTCTTTTCCAGTAATTATGGAATGATGTCTGGGCCCCTGGGACTCTGTGTCCAGCAGGGGGCGCACGTTCTCCACACCCCTTTGCTCATCCACTCTGACCAAGCTCTCCTTTGTTCATTCATTCGAAAATACGGTTTGGGTGCCACTGTGAGCCAGGCCCAGAGGGACAGACTGGAAAAAAAAAAAAAGTAAGCATGAGAAAAACACAGACAGAGCTCCAAGACTTATGGGGCAGGATTACAGTGAATGAATAATTACAGTGATTTAATTTTAGGAAAAGGGAATTGGACCAAAGATATACATGAGAAATCAACTTTTAAACTGAGACTTAACAGATGCCCAATTCTTGACCAGGTAGAAAAGTGAGGAAGGTGACATGCACGCACACGTGTGCACGTGTTGTGCATGTGGTGTGTGTGTGTGTGTGTGTGTGTGTGTGTGTGTGTGTGGTGTTGGGAGGAGGTCAGGCAGAGGGAACAGTTTGTAAAGACCCTGAGGCAGGAAAGATCTGGGCCCCATTGGAGGGGGGCAAAGGAGCTTGGTAGGGCTGAACTCAGCTTTGGTCAAAAATTTAACCCTTTCTATGACAGAATGCTCACGCATTGTGGCGACACTCAAATTGTCTCGGTCGCGCCCCACTTTAGCAAAGGGAGAGACAGAGCTGTGGGGTTTTCTAGGAGTAACCGAACCCTGTGCACCTCATCTTTCAAGGATCAAAGTCAGAGGCAAACTTCGGGTCTCCTCCTGAGAAGAGTGGAGCAATGTGCCCAGAGGAAGTATTTAAATAATGACTGGAAATTTATTTTGTTTTATTATGTATTTATTTGTTTGCTTGTTTGTTTGTTCTGTGTGTGTGTGTGTGTGTGTGTGTGTGTGTGTGTGTGTGTGTGTGTGTGAGCTACATACTATAGCATGCATGTGGAGGTCAGAGGACAACTTTGCGTAGTCATTTCTCTCCTTCCACCTTTATGTGAGTTCTGGGGTTTGAATTCAGAATGCAGGGCTGGCAAAATAACTCATTGGATAAGGCACCTGCTCAAACATCTGACAATCTGAGTTCGATTCCTAGAAGTCCACATGGTGGAAGGAGAGAACCAACTTCCAGAAGTTTCCTCTGATCCCAACTCCTGTGACGCGCTCTCTCTCTGTTTCTCTCTCTCTTTGCCTCTGTCTCTTTCTCCTTCTCCCTCTCTCTGTTTCTCTCTCTCCCTCAAACAAATAAATAAAATGTAAAAATAAAGACATTTCACTGGGCTTAGTAATATAGGACCCCCGCCTAGGAGTCCAAGGCCAGTCTGGCACCCTAGGGAGACCCTTACAAAACCCAAACAAAGGCTGGGTGTGGTTACACTCGCCCGCGTTTCCAGCACTAGGAACATATGGATATAGAAGCATAAAACTGAGAGTTCGATTGGGGGCAACCCGGTCTGTACACTGTGTTCCAGGACTATCACATGTAAAAGACATCCCTAAACTCTCTCTCTCTCTCTCTCTCTCTCTCTCTCTCTCTCTCTGTCTTTCTCTCTCTGTGTCTCTCTCAGGACATTCTCAACCATATCCCAATACAATCATCCAGATCCAGCCCGCGTTCAGAATCAATCTAGAATCACTCATTCCATTAAAACGTTGCATTTCTTGCTCCTTAAGTAACATAGTTCCTTGATCTTTATCGCTAGTGACTTGATGTTTTTAATAATCCTAGGCTAGTTCTTGGGCTGAATGCTGTCCAATTTGGATGTGTCCAATGTTTCTACACAATTAGATTCATACTACACATTTGGGACGGGACCGCCATGAGAGTACTGTAACTTCTTTTGGATGCCGTATCGAGAGGTACATGATGTCAGTTCGTCCCTTTAGAAGTGATGTTGAGCTTGAATCAGTTGATTGAGGTGGTGTCTGCCAACCGCTACAAGAGTACTATGACCCATTTGTAATTAAGAAATACCTTCTGACAACAATCATTCTGATTATGTAAATATCCTGCTTCTTATTAAACTTTCAACCATCAACCAGTAGGGTTTTTTTAATTTAATTTTTTCCAGTGCGTGTACGTATACACACATGTGTGTGTGTGTGTGTGTGTGTGTGTGTGTGTGTGCGTGCGTGTGTGTATCAGAAGGTACTGTGTGTCTCTGTGGAGGCCCAAGATGGCTTGGGGGATCACTCTGGATTGTGCCACTCCCTCTTTGCTTTGCTCTGGGATTTCCAGGCTCTGTCAACCAGGACTGGAAGTACAGGCTATCTCCATTTCTGCTTGGTGTTTTTACGTGGGACCTGGGATCCAAACTCAGGACCTTCTGCTTGTGAGACAGAGTCTTAATCACTGAGCCATCTCTCCAGCTCTCAATTATCAATTTAAAATATTGTTTTTCTTTGAGAGAGAGAGAGAGGGAGAACAAGTACTATAGCATTAACTTCTAGAGGTCAGAGGACGACTTTTGGAAATTGGTTCTTTCTTTCCACTATGTGATTTCTGGGGACTGAACTCAGATCGCCAGGTTTTCAAACAGGCACCTTTACTTGCTAAGCTATCTTGGCAGTCCCTATGATCACTAAAAAGTGATTTTCTTTTCCTTCCTTCCTTCCTTCCTTCCTTCCTTCCTTCTTTCTTCTCTCTTACTTTCTGACAAAAAAATAAGGTATGAAAAAAAAGAACAAAAGGAAGGAAGGTAGAGGAAGGAAAGAAGGAAAGAAGGAAAGAAAGAAAGAAAGAAGGAAAGAAAGAAAGAAAGAAAGAGAAAGAAAGAGAAAGAAAGAAAAGAAAAAAGAAAGAAAGAAAGAAAGAAAGAAAGAAAGAAAGAAAGAAAGAAAGAAAGAAAGAAAGAAAGAAAGAAAGAAAGAAAGAAACCGTGCTTGACATGTAGCCTGTCTATAGTCAGGGAGGAGCCCATAATCTTTTATTTTATTGGGTGTGACCTGTCCTGTGTGTGTGTGTGTGTGTGTGTGTGTGTGTGTGTGTGTGTTCAAAGCTGGAGCATCATCAGAAATGTTCTGCCGATTGGCTAGTCATCGGCCTCTGACCCTCACAGAGGAGGAAACAGAGGGAACCAGAGGGAAACGTGGCCTCGGTGTATGGGGGGGGGGACAGCAGAAGGCCGGAGGGAGCTGAAGGACACTAGTTCGGGCAACAGCCCCAGAGACCAGCGTGGGAGGCTGGCTGTGGGTGGAGGACGGTGCCCAGTGGCCAGAGGCAGAGCGGCGCAGGGGGCAGGTTCCTGGAGAAGGAAGGTGCTTTGCTCAGTAAAGAGGTGAGTGACTCCCAAAGTCACCCTTGGACCCCATAGGCACACACAATGCCCTCCTCCACACACACACACACACACACACACACACACTTACAACCCCCATGCATACACGGACCCACACCTACACACATGAAAGAGAGAGCAAGAGAGAGTGAGAGTGAGAGAACTTTGCAGATGCAGAGGGTAGACGCTGGGTGTTTTCTGGGTGGTCGTTGCTATTGTTTACATTCGTGGACCTCACTATGTAGCTCAGGCTGTACTTGAACTTACCTTCCTGCCTTGGCTTCCCTATTGTGAAGCCCTCAGGCATTCACCAGCCTACCTAGCACAAAGAGCTGCCTTTCCAGGCCCACGGGAGAATCCTCATCCAGTCGAAGACACAGAGCCCCCCTTAGAGGAACTCCTCGCCCCCGGATGAGACCCACACTCAGCCACCAGGGAATCCTGGTAAGATCCCGAAGGCACAGAATTTGCTTTGGGCAAATCCCACCCTCTGCGCTTTTCATCTCCAGCCCTCCCCCTTCCCCTCCCTACTTCCGCCCCCCATTCTTTCCTGAATCCCCCTCCAAACCTGGTGGGCCCTTTAGTTCCTGGGTGTGTCCCGGGTCTGTGCCTTATGACTTTGGACCCAGGCAAAGTTTCTTCGGAACCTCTAGGGGGTTCTTGGAATCGGAGGAGGGCTTCAGAGTGGCCACCACTCTTTCCTCAGAGGTTATTACAGGAGGTGACACCTTCGCCTCGCTCACCGCAGCCCTCTCAAAGCTTCCCCACCTCCACCTCACTAGCACCTGCAGCCCCAGTGACAGCTGGCTGGGGTGAAACCGCAGCCCCCAAGCTGAGCCAGTCTGTTCCAGAGAAGCCAGTGGTGAAGGTGGGCGAGGAACAAAGCCCCTGGGGACAAACCCAGGTGAGCCCAGAAGCTTTGGTGACTCATCTGCCCCGTTGTCCGTCTCCAGCAGGTTTCCTCTCTGAGCCATCTCAAGGTGTGGACACCACGCGAGTGACTTGAGGACATTCCTAGAGCACATTAGGCACAGAAGGGTGCTGGAATCAAGGCCTTCCAGCTCGGCCTCCCGCAGACCCTTTGTCCTTTAGCCAGGAATCCAGAATTCTCCAAAAGGTCTCCAGTCTCCAGGAGGGATCCTGAGCACACAGTCAAGGCTAAGGATATATGTACACATGGTCACCAAAGGTTGACTTTCTTTTCCTTCCTCCCTCCCTCCCTCCCTCCCTCCTTCCCTCCCTTTCTCCCTCTCTCCCTCCCTCCCTCCCTCTCTCCCTTCCTCTCTCCTTCTTTCTTCCTTCCTTCCTTCCTTCCTTGCTTCCTTCTTTCCTTCCTTCCTTCCTTCCTTTCCTTCCTTCCTTTTCTCTTTCTCTTTCTTTCTTTCTTTTTCTTTCTTTGTTCTTTCTTTCTTTCTTTCTTTCTTTCTTTCTTTCTTTCTTTCTCTTTCTTTCTTTCCTTCCTTCCTTTTCTCTTTTTCCTTCCTTCCTCCCTCCCTCCTTCTCTCCCTCCCTCTCTCCCTCCTTCCTTTCTCCCTCCCTCTTTCCCTCCTTCCTTCCATCCTTCCTTCTCTTCCTTCCTTCCTTTTCTCTTTTTCCTTCTCTCTCTTTTTCTTTCTTCTTTCTTTCTTTCTTTCCTTCCTTCCTTCCTTCCTTCCTTTTCTCTTTTTCCTTCCTTCCTCCCTCCCTCCTTTTCTCTCCCTCCCTCTCTCCCTCCTTCCTTCCTCCCTCCCTCTTTCCCTCCTTCCTTCCTTCCTTCCTCTTCTTTCTTTCTTTCTTTCCTTCCTTTTCTCTTTTTCCTTCTTTCCTCCCTCTCTCCCTTTCCCTCCTTCTTTCCCTTCCTTCCTTCCTTCCTTTCTTTTTCTTTCTTTCTTTCTTTCTTTCTTTCTTTCTTTCTTTCTTTCTTTCTTTCCTTTTCTCTTTTTCCTTCCTTCCTTCCCTCCTTCCTTCCTTCCCTCTCTCTCTTCTTCCCTCCTTCCCTCTCTCCCTCCTTCCTTCCCTCCCTCCTTCCTTCCTTCTTTCCTTTCTCCTATTCCTTCCTTCCTTCCTTCTTTTCTTTCTTCCTTTCTTCTTCCTTCCTTCTTTCCTCTCTCCCTCCCTTCACTTGTTTTATCTATCTATCTATCTATCTATCTATAATTTATTGGGAAATTATATGTATCATCAACACTAAATACATTTCTACGGCTTGGCTTTGTTATTCGGTGACCTGTGCCTTAGTAAAGGGTAAGTCACACTTCAGGGTTGTGCATGTCCCAGTTGTAATGGCTCAAGTCTGTCACCGTATTCAAGTTGGAGGAGGTGACACTTTTTACTGGCTGCTGTGAAACTTCGTGTTTTCATTATTACATTTTATTTATTTGTTTATGTGAGTGTGTATGTGAAGAGGACAGTCTATGTGCCTGTGGGGGGTCCAAGGATAACGTTGGGACCCTCCTGGATCGCTCTACCTCCTTATTGCTTTGCTCTGGGGTTTCCCAAGTTCTGCTTTCCAGGGCTGGAACTGCAGGCCTTTGTCATATCTGCCCTGCAGAGCCAGAGCTGTGCAGCGACAGAAAAAGGGGTTCACACCGCTCACAGCAAGGAAGCTGTGTAGCCTGGTTTGGTGGCCACTGAGGTACAAATGTGGTTTTAGAGATGAAAGATCATGGGCAAGCATGACATCATCGGCCAAAATGATTGTGTGTGTGTATGTGTGTGTGTATCAGTGGTCACTTAGTGTGTGCCTGTAGAGGCCTCAGAGTGACCCTGGGAACCATCCTGGATCGCTCTACCTCCTTATTGCTTTTCTCCGGGGTTTCCCAGGCTCCGCCTTCCAGGGCCTGAAGTACAGGCCACTGTCATATCCTCCTGACATTTTTCTGTGGGATCTGGGGATCCAAACTCAAGTCCTTTTGCTTGCAAGGCAAAGGCTTTAACCCCTGAGCCATCGCCCCAGCCCTTGCTTGTCTAGCTGTCTCCAGCTCCTGCTTTGCTCTGAGGCCTGTCTCTTTCTCCCCGGCATCTTTGCACGTAGCCAGAGCCTGGTGCCTGGCTAGGACGGAAGATTCCTTTTTTCAACACACAGCCGAGTGGTTCGGGCCGTCACTCCCAGCGACTGACTCATTCTCTAAACATGTGTCACCAGACAACATCCACGCGCACGGGCCTGTGTGGGGCTGTGGATGTGCACAAGGAAGTGTTAAGGTCCTGACTGAGCCAGAAAGATGCCACATGAGGAAGAAGGGGCAGGAGGAAAGACCTTCTATGGAAAGCTAGTCAAATAAGTCTGTTACCTGGCGACCTCTCCTTACCTCCCGGCAATCCTGTCTGACAGGTGAGGAAAGAGCCTTAGAGTCTCTACAACCTGCCCAGGGTCATTAGGCAGTCTGGGGTGATGGAGGTTAAAGGTCACCCAGCCCCCCATTGTCATCATGACACATAGTACATGCTGATATTGAGGATCCTTCAGAGGTGGGACAGGTCTTTAGACACACAGAGGGACATAGAGGTCTTTAGAAAAAAGAAGTTGCCCAGTGATCTTGGAAATGGGGTCACTGTAAGATGGAGGTTGCAAGCCTCTCTAAGCCTATGAAAACTCTGGGGTCCCAAGAGGGCATCCTTGTGGGTGCTGCAGTTGGTGAATGATTAGGAGGAGGTAGACCAGTGCTCCCTGCCTAGGGTCCCAATGGACCAAGTGCTCCTCCCACAAAGCTGTGGACTCAGCTCTGTGCTGCGGCTGAGTAACACCAGGCAAACCTTTGTGTTGACCTCAGTGTCACACATGGACATGTCGTTCTGTCCTGATACTTTGACTGAGCAATGTGAGTTGGCATCATTCTGCCCCATTCTGGCAAAGGACTTCCTCTTACAGTGGTACTCAAATCACACCAGTTTTCCAGAATTTTGTCTCTCTGCTTTGACCCTCAAACCCTCTACAGATGCTGTTACAGAAATCACTTTGGTCCAGAGTAATGAATTCCACTTCTGTCTTCCAAATCTTATCCCGGTATATTGCAGTAAGAAAAACTACACTCATAGCCAGGGTCTGAGTTGCAAAGAAGCCTGGGAAGTGTAGTCTTTCACCTTCTGCCTATGCAGCCCAGGCCAGCATGTCAAGATGGAGGAAGAAGGCCAAACCATCATTTCTATCAGCCTCTCTGTCCCGCTCCAGGCCCCGTTCTTATCACAGCCTGGACAGCCTGGAGGCTTCATTTGAGCCCTCTTGGAGCTCCCATGGCAGCAGGAGGTGTTTGTGGGGAAACCCCAGAGACCACTGCTCTATTGGAGCTTCGAGTTATCCCTTGTGGAAGTGAAAGCGGGATGTGCACATGTTTAATGCCAGATCTGAAAGCAATCGTGCTCCTCATCTAGTTTAAGATCAAAGGGACTTTAAAGACATCATTCTGTCTGAAATCTGCCTTGAAAACCTTCCTACTGTTGCTTAGATAATCCCTTGGTAGCTCTCACATGGAAGCTCTTTTGCAGAATTTGTACTCGGTCTTTGAACACTGCTGGTGAATGAAGGGAGTAAAAATCTGGGCTTCTGTCTTGGTCGTGGGGCTAAGTGGAATGCCTCCTGGTGCTCCACTCTTTTAAACCTCACATTTTCGGTGTTGTGTGTCTGTTATACCTCGTCATTCCCTTTTCAGGTCTAACCTATACCCCGTGTGCTGGACACAGCATCCAGACCCTCCTGTGTCAGAAAGTCAAGACTATTCCTTTCTCCTTCCTCACACTTTTATTAAGGTTGAGTATATATGTTCGTAGTATGTAATTCATCCATTTGAAGTACAGGCTTTAATAGTTCCTGGTATAGTCATAGCATTGAACAACCATCACCGCAACCCGAAGCGTGTCAAATACACAGAAATCTATGAGTTTATTTACAATACTTTAAAATCTTCATTGGTCTGGAGCCAGCAAGCTGGCTCAGTGGATAAGGTGCCTATGGGCAAACCTGGTGATCTGAGTTCAATCCCTGGGAGTCCACGTGGTGCTCCTTGCCTGGGGTCCCCATGGACCAAGTGCTCCTCCTTCAAGGCTGTGGACTCAGCTCTGTGAGCTGACTGACTTCGGAAAGTCCTCCTCTGGCTTCTACCCCTGTGCACCAAGATGCACGTGTTATGTATATTCCGTCTCTATCTCTCAACTAAATAAACTATTTAAAGAAATAAAATATGAAAAACCCAAAGTCACAGTGGATAAAGATTCTAATGTCTCTACCCCCTTATCATTTTTGTTTGTTCGTTTATCTGTTTAAATATAGCTCCTTCAGTGGGTGTGAAATGGTGTGTCATTGTGGTTTTGATTTCCATTTCACTAATGACTGATAAAGCTAAACCTTCTTTTTTGGGGGGAGGGGCAGGGGTGGTGGTGGTGCTGGGGGTCCAACCCAGGGCCATGTGCAAGTCGGCAAATTTTACCAGGAAGCTGCAGCCTCGTCCTGGTGAGTGTTTTATTGTTGTTTTTGTTTTTTAATCATGGAAGGGTGGTGACTTTTTAAAAATAATGTTCTTCATTTGTTCTATGACAATTTCATACATGTATGCAGTGTATCCTGATCATGTCCCCCCTGCTGCCTCTCTGCACATAACCCTCCCAGGGCGGTAGATTTTGACAAATGTCTGTCCTATATCTTTTTTTTTTTTTAAATTTTTTTTATTATTATTATTTATTCAACTGTGCGCATGTGCGTGTGTATGTGCGCGCGCGTGTGTGTCTGTGTATATGTAGAACCACGGACGAATTCGCGAACCACCATGGACGCCTCCACCTCCTTCTGCCCCAGGATTCACAGGCTCCGCCCTACCAGGACCAGAAGCGCAGGCCGCCCCCGCTTCCGCCTGGCGTCTATACGTGGGATCTGGGATCCGAACTCAGGACCTTCCACCTGCAAGGCGGAGGCTTAACCCCTGAGCCACCTCTCCAGCCCTGTCCTACATCTTTTGACATGAGTGAACATGAGATATATATTGCCTTAAAAAAGAATATATTAAAAAGAGAAAAAAAAAGAATATATTGCATTAAGTGCTTTTAGAATGCTTATCTCTGGGATAAGCCCCACTTGGTTATATGTACTATGCATCCTTTTGCTTTTTTGAGACAGGGTCTTGTGTATCCCAGGCTGGCCTCTGACTCCCCATGTAGCCAAGGATGATGTTGAACTCATGATCCTCCGGATTGCACCTCCCAAGTGCTGAGGCCGCTGGTCTGTATCACCCCACCTAGCTTTAAGGTACATATTTCTTCAGTGTTTCTGGGTTTTACTTGCTTTTACTTCATTATATACTGGGATTCAAACCCAATACCTTGCAATATGAATGGAATTCTGTACCACTGAGCTACTCCCGTTTCATTGTGGATTTTTTGTCTGTGTTGGCCTATAGTTTCTTGTGATGTCTTTGGGGTATTAGGCTGGTCCTAATGTGTTGGAAAGTCTTCCCTCCTCTGTTATTTTTTGGAAGAGTCTGTGAAACGTGATAGTCTTTAAACGTTTGATAGAAGCAGTGGATTAGATGGAAAATACCAGGCTTTGAGATCCCAGGAGGAGTCCCTGAAACTGGCCCACAGATCTGTCCCATTGCCATGAACAGTATTTTAAAGCACTTAAGCAGGGCTGGGGAGATGACTCAGTGGTTAAAGCCCTTGCCTCACAAACAAAAGGACCTGAGTTCCAATCCCCAGATCCCATGTAAAAATGCAGGGTGGGTGTGGCAGCGCTCCTGTAATTCTAGTGGCAATTTGTACTCTGTGTTTAAGAGACTCAGATTCACAACAATAAGGTATAAAAAAGAGTGAGGAAGATTCCTGATATCATTCTTGGGCCTCCACACACACACACACACACACACACACACACACACACAAACACACACACGCGCACACATACTCAAATGCATTTGGGTATATACACTCCCACCTACAAAACACACTCACACACACATTGCATGCACCCTATAAATACATACATGAAAAAATTGAGTTGTTTATTTTTAATATTTTATGAGAGAGAGAGAGAGAGAGAGATTGAGAAGGTACACATGTTCCGTGGTACGAATGTAGAGGTGGGAGGACAACTTTTAGAAGTCACTTTTATCACGTGGACTTGGGATTGAACTCGGGTCACCAGGCTTGTGGGTAAGCGCCTTCCTGCCTTGAGCCATCTCACTAGCCCTTGACAACAGTTTTTTGTTTGTTGTCAAACATTGAGAGATTTTCATTAAAAACCTTGATTTCCATAATTTCTGCAAAAGCTGGGCCTTCAGCCAGTTGCACCGTGAAGCAGAGGTTCCTTCAGGGCTGCCCCCCTCTCTTTGCTTTGCTTCAGCCCTTCGCTGCCCTTTCGTATCCTTGACTCTAAGATCGAATGCCCTACGTCTTTGCGTCTTTCTTCTTACCTTCCGGTCACTTCATGCCAACTGTGTGGCTCTTGTGGGCATTCGAGTTGAAGTTACCTGGTGGACAGTCTTTGTTTGCTCAGCCATAGAAAAAGAGGATGTTAATAGCTGTCAGTACACCTTCAAACAAAATGAGGTTGACCACAGAGAAGTTTGGCATGCAGGAGGCATCAAATAAATTCACCCTTTGTTTTCCTCTTGCCGTAGAGTGTTCTGGTGCACTGATGTGGATGGTAGGTAGCCAGCTCTTTCTGGCTCAATACACATGTGGATTTCACTTTCCTCTTTTCTATGATGGGCTGCAAAGGACATTGAAGTGTATGGCAGGCAGGGATGCCAAGGGGCTCACATATTGCCAGCTCCGTTGGGTTCGACCTAGCGATGTGACCTCTTGCCTTCTCCCCTGTTGTAATGGTTGACCTGAGAGGGTAGTTGGGACCACCTGAGATGTCACGCGACGACGTAACTGGAATTGTGTGGGTCCAGAAGAACTGGGCGTAGGAGGAAGATGCAAGCGTCTCAGGGCCCCTCTGCCCCTCTGCAAAAGTGCGAGCTGGAGCACCCTATCTCAAGATCTCTTCCCCACCCTGGGGTGTGAAGCCAAGGCCCACTCAGTGCACCTGACAGACTGACAGCTGGGCTGTCCTGGGAGATAAGCGAGAGGGTGTGAGGCAGAGGGAGGGAGGTGTCAACCACAGAGCAGAGGTGGAGAGCCCCCTCGGCCCACCACAGCCCCGTGGGCACAGTTACATCCCACTCATCTGTTTCTCACCCTGGATCAGCTGTCGTGTGAGACCTCCTCATTAACCTGGAGGGCCCACCTGGTGCCCCTCGCAAGTATGCAGCATGGCAAAGCTCTTGGACACGTGGGCACAGCCTGCTGGCACTCGGCTGCGCGGCCTCAGGCCTGGTATTGGTGGTGGATATGGGACAAAGGTTGTGAAAGGAAGTGAGGCTTTACCCGTGATTCTGCTGTCCCTGGCTTACTGTGCAAGCCAGCCTGACCACCTTAGCTCAGCTTCACGCTCCCCCACCACACCCCCCAAGCCTTTGCCCTAGTAGCAATTGATCCGATGTCTGCATATCGCTTTGGGGTTCAACAATCTATCTCCTGCAAGCCCTCTGATTGCTAGGCCACAAATTCCAAGGCCTAGGTCACAATCCGTGTAAGAGAAATTAGATCCATGCCTTACGTATAGTTGGCAATTGATAAAAGTGTGATGAGGACTGGGGATGTGACTCAGTTGGCAGAGCGCTCGCCTAGCAGGCATGGAGCCCCGAGTTCGATCCTCAGCACTACTAAAACCAGGCGAGGTGGCATATACTTGTAATTCCAGCGCTGGTAAGATGGAAGCAAACAGTCCTGGTAGTAAGGACGTACCGTCTCGATGGAGTGCTTGCCTACCTACCATTTATGAAGCCGTGGACCCATCCCTAGCCCTGCATGTAACTCAGAACACTGGTAACAGGTATAATCCCAGCACTCTAGGGGTAGATGCAGGAAAATCAGGGGTTCAAGACCATTCTAGGCTAATAGAGAGTTCAACGCTACTTTGGGCTACTTGAGAATCTGCACCCTCCCCCCAAAAATATTAATGAGTGAGGGACTGGAGAGGTGGTTCAGGGGTTAAGCCTCTGCCTTGCAGGCAGAAGGTCCTGAGTTCAGATCCTAGACCCCACATATAGATCCTGGACGGAAGCGGGGGCAGCCTGCGTTTCCGGTCCTGGTAGGGCGGAGCCTGTGAATCCCCGGGCAGAGTAAACAAGGAGGAGGTGGAGGCGTCCATGGTGGTTCCCGAATTCGCCCCTGGTTCTACACACACACACACATACATACACACGCGCGCGCACACACACGCATACACACACAATTGAATAAATAATAAAATAAATAAATTAACGAATGAATGACAAGGTCTTGTAAGGTGTCAGATGGTAATTCTATGGCTCATTTTCCTGATCCTTGCCTTGATTTTTCTGGCAGTCCTGTGGTCTTTCCCACCATACCACACGCATAGCCTGTTTCCATTCTTCATAGGTCCTTAGCACTTCCTCTCCTCAGGGGCTTCTCAACCCCCAACTCAGATCATGTGGTCAAAAAAATTATATAGGTTTAAGGTTTATGGAGTTCGAGAGATGACTTAGGGATTAAGACTCTGCCTCCCAAGCAGAAGGGTCCTGAGTTCAGATTCCAGGTCCCACGTTAAAAACACCAGGCAGAAATGGTGGTTGCCTGCACTTCCAGTCTGGGAAACCCGAGTGAAGCAAAAAAGAGCTAGAAACAAGCTATGATGACTCCTGAAGTCACCCTCGGTCCTCCATGGGGACACACAGTGCCCTCTGATACACACAAACACACACGTACACATATAAGCAAAATAAATTTAAAGAACTAAATTAAAAAAGGTTTATGGGCTAGGTAGATAGCTTATCAGTTAAAGCATTTGCCATATAAGCAAAAAGATCAGTTTGGATCTTCAGAACCCTTTTTAAATTCCAGATGGTATAATGGCTTCCTGTAATTCCAGTTCTAGAAGCCAGAGACTGGGAATTTCAGTGCAAGCTAGTTAATCAGATTAGTCCCATTAGTGAGCTCTGAGTTTACTTAGAGGCCCAGGCTCAGAACGATAAGATGGAGAAACAATTGAAGATGATTCCCTATAACAACCTCAGGCCTTCGCATGCATGTGCATTCACATGCATGCGCTCCTGCAAACATGCATGTGCCCATGCACATGCAAAACACACAAGAATGTAACATGCACACACCCGAAGAAAGTTTACAATGTGTTTTATGTGTGTGTGCGTATATGCAAATATTTAGAGTGAAATGATGATTGCAGTCAAGCAACTTAATATCGTCAGCTCTCCCATAGTTACTTTTATACATATGTAGTTAGAAGTACCTGAAACAGTCAACATGTTGGTGCACATCTGTAATCCCAGCCCTTGGGAGATAAAGGCAGGTAGATCAGATAACAGGTAGATAAGTAGAACTCTTGCCAGCAGATACGGGGCCCTGTGTTGGGTCTTCTCAGCCCCCCCACCAAAAAGGAGCGGGCTCAGTGGTAAAGGACCTTGTTGAACATCACGGGACCTGAGTTTAAAGCTCTAGAACCCATGTAAAAAAGCCAGCTGCATGGTGTAAGCACATAATCCTAGAGAGACGAGGAGGGAAAACAGAATTCTTAGAAACTTGTGGACCCGCCAGCCCGGCTCTAAACAGTGGAAGGAGAGGAAAAAGATCTTGTCTAAACCTGGTGGACAGTGAAGAACACCTGAGTTGTCCTCTGGCTATCTGACTACCACATACCACATACCACATATGGCACGCAAGAGCCTGTGTACACACACACAAAGACACATGTACACACATATGCATACACAAAGCATCTGAAATCTACATCCATAGCAAAGTTTCAGTATGTTTCCCAAATCCTCCCCTACGTCTCCATTTTCTTGTTGAGACTTGCCAAGTCACTATTCTCCTGCCTCAGTCTCCGACTGCACCCCTCACCTGAGTGCACCCGCTCAGTGACTCTCTACAGTCTTGTTTTTTTATTTTTCACTTTTTAATCCGATGACTTGATATTTGTTTTTTATATCTTATCTTTCTTATCAGATGTGACCAAACTGCCAAATTGAGACGGTGAAACCTCTAGGACCATTCCTCCACCCAGTGCAGTGCACAAAATCATTTTTTTAATGTTTGTTTATTTCAGAATGAGAGAAGAGAGAGGGAGGGAGAAACAACATACACATATGCACCTTGTGGACCTCCAGGAATTGAACTCAGGTCTCCAGGTTTGCAAGCAGGTGCCTTACCCACTAAGCTATCTCACCTGCCCTCTCTACAGTATTCTTAGCTACAGCTCTCAGGCTGTCTGTCCATTCAACTCCAGGCCCACTACCCTTTGGCCTACCTGCCTAGGACCCTCACCCTTGCCAAACTTCTTTGTTGTTGCTGTTCACTCTCTATTCTATATCGTAAGTTTCGGGGCCCGTGATCTTGAGCAAGTCTTTTTTCCTTTGCTGAGCGTCAGTTTTCTTCCTTGTAAAGCGAGAATGGCATCTTTCAGATGTCGCTGTGCCGATGGCTGAGACCAGCATTTGGAAACGCCTGGCTGGCTCACCTTGGGGGCTGCTGTGCAGACTGGCGAGGTCAGTGGTCTCCAGCTAGGGAGGGGTTAATAAATAAAACCACGAGACAGAACACAGTCTCTTCAAGTGGCGCCCTGCCCATTTCAATCCTCTAAGGAAGCTGACTTAGGTTTCTGCCTTAACCAGTTAACCCTCTGGTTTAAAGTGCTTGCTGCAGGTCAAGTTCCATCTGAAAGGGCTTTTCGTGAATCATCTTGGAGAATCCTGAAAAAAAAATTCTGTGAGGCAGATATTGACAGAAGAGCAAACTCAGAGAGATTAAGCTACTTGCTGTGTAGTCACCCGACTAGATTTAAATCTAGCAGAGCTAGATGAACCACTCTACAATGGACTCTACAGGAACATCTCTTCCAGCTCTGTGCCTATCTTGGGGTCCATTCATAGGAGAGCCTGGTATAGGAAGGACACCCCTGTAGTGGAACACTACATAGTGAGGAAAGAGCAGAAAACAGGTGGGGGTGGGCATAAGCAAGAAGGTCACAGTAATGCTGTAGTTTGAGAAAAGCAACGGAATGCACAGCAAACATAATTATATGCTCAGTAAAAACAAAGTTTAAAATCTGTTTACCTACTTACTGGTTCGTAGAAAAAGAATGACAAAGGTAAACACAAGCAGTTCCGAGACCACAGGGATGGGCGGTCCTTTTTCTGTTGTTTTTAGATTTGCTGTCTATACCACTAGCATGTACCATTTTTGTAATTGATAGAAGGAGAAGCTGGGCCCGGGGCCGTAGGTCTGTAATCCCTGAGGTAAGGTGGCCACAAACTCAAGGTCCATCTGGGCTGATATTTCTTTGACTTAGTGAGACCCTGTTTGAAGAAATAGAAGAAGAAGAAGAAGGAAAAGAGGAAGAAGCGTAAGAGGAGGAGGAGGAAAAGAAGAGGAGGAAGCAGAAGAGGAAGAAGAAGGCCAGGAGATGTTCTTGGTGCTTGTTTCGTAAGCACTGAGGCTTGGGTTCAGATTCCCAACACTCATGTAAAATGTTGGGTGCAGTGGTATGTGCTTATAAGAAGCCCAGCCCAGCAGAGGCAGGGGTGGGGCTCCCTGCGGCTCAATGAACAGTCAGTCCAGCCAACCGGTAAGCTCAAAATAAATAAATAAATAAATAAATAGAGAAATACATAATAGATAGATAAATAAATACATAATAAATAAATAAATAAGATGGAGGGTTGGGGACATGGCTTAGCAGGTAAAGTTCTTGTAGCACAAGTGTAAGAACTGGAGTTTGGATCCCCGCAACCCATTCAAAATTCCTGGTGGGCATTGTGGCCAACCTGTGCTTGGAAGGCAGAGAGAGGGGATCCCTGGAGCAAGCTGGCTAACTAGACTAGATGCAATCGGCAAGCTCTGGGTAGAACAATAAAACCCTGTCTCAA
Source organism: Typhlomys cinereus (assembly GCA_023101885.1). NCBI lineage: Eukaryota > Metazoa > Chordata > Mammalia > Rodentia > Platacanthomyidae > Typhlomys > Typhlomys cinereus. The sequence continues at coordinate 1,403,215 of JALPQD010000512.1, read as the reverse complement.
TGGATAAGGTGGACAGTGATCAAAGAAGACACTGAATGTTAACTCCATGTCTCCACAGACACATGCACACATAGGCTTGTGCACCCAGACACTCGAACCAGCATGCGCTCATGCATGCACCGCATCCACAAGGGGGAAAAAAGTAGGAAGTGGAAGAAGAAGGCACTTGATATGGATCTCTAGCCTCCACGAGCATGTGTGCAAGCACACAAACAAGTACACACACACACACACACACACACACACACACACACACACACGCACACTAAAAAAAGGAGTCAGAGTGATGGCTGAGTGGGTTAAAGGCACTTGCTGCCAAGCTTGACAAACTGAGTTCAATCCCCAAGACTCACATGGTAGAAGGAGAGAACCAGCTCCCACAAGATGCCCTCTGACTTCCACACAGATGCTATGGCACACATGCGTGTGTACACCCATGCACGCACACATGTGTACACACACAAGAAATGAATGAGCATTAAAAAAAAAATAAGAAGAGGGCATAATGGCAGAGTACTTGTCTGCACGTGCAATGCCTTGGGTTTAATTCCCAATATTAAAAATAAATAAATAGGGCTGGAGAGATGGCTCAGGAGTTAAGCCTCTGCAAGCAGAAGGTCCTGAGTTTGCATTCCGGATTCCACATAAAAATACCAGGCAGAAATAGCGGCAGCCTGCACTTCTGACCCTGGAAAGTAGAGTCTGGGAAACTCCAGAGCAAAACAAAGAGGAGGTAGCCCAATAGGAATGTGATTCCCAGAGCAACCCTTGGGCTTCCACTCATATATACAGTGCCTTCTGATACACACACACACACACACATAGAAACACACATAAAAAACTAGCTAACTAACTAAATAATAAATAAACAAATGCAGGAGGACAGGTAGTGGACTCTAAGTACTGGGATTTGAGACCTTTATACCTCCTACCCCAGTCTGTGTTAGTTAGTGAGGGGTGGGAGGGAGCTCACCTTGCCGAGAGATGATAGAGTGTAAGGTTTGGCCCTAGTGACACTTGGCTGTTGGTTGTGTGACTTTAGATGAGTTGCTTACTCTGTCTGAACACTGTTGCTCACACAAATAATAAAACCAACCCTATGGGTTTACGGTGAAGATTAAATGAGATAAAGCTCACAGAGCCCTCAACGCTGGGCTAGGCTCACTGCAAGCTGCTTGTGAAAGGAGCTATGAGAAGATTCTGACCTGATCCCTGTTGCTTCACCTTTTATTTTGGGTGTGTGTCTTGTGGGATCCTAGGTTACACCTTATTATAAGCCATTTTAGGAAGGATTAAGCAGAAACTTGCAAGATGCTTAAAACAACAACAACAAAGAAGAAGAAAGGAAGAAAAGAGAAGGAAGGAAGAAAGAGAAAGAGAGAGAGGGAAGGAGGGAGGGAGGAAAGAAAGAAAGAAGAAAGGAAGAAGAAAAAGAAAACATAAAGAGAAGAAAAAAAGGAAGAAAAAGAGAGAAATAATAAAACAAGTTAAAAACAAAGCAAAAGAATGATGAAAACCATCTAGAAATGCCGGAGGCCAGACCTGAAAAACACACTGATCAGTCGAGGCTGGGGAAGCCAGGACTGCACTAAAAACCATGACCCAGTCCAGATGTGGCGACACACGCTCTAATAGCAATACTTGGCACATAGAGGCAGAAGGATTAGGAGTTCAAGGCTATTCTCAGTTGTAATGCAGGAGAGCCTGTCTCAAACAAAGAGTGAAACCAAGAAAATGAAATGAAGAGCACATCCCAGAGGCTCTTGGCAGCCTTCTCTGAACACCTTTCTTTCCTCCTCTGCCTGAAAACTAGTTCTTCACCATTCGTTCCTAGAGATGAGCCTCCTCTCAGCCACCACATCACCGCAGGGGTGCTGGCCTCTGATCTCCCAGTTTCTGCTCTCTGTGAAGGAGGAGGGAGGTTGAGCGCATCCAGCCCTTTGGGCTTCCAAGGTTGGAGATGCTTTCTTGTCTCCATCCTGACAGGAGAGAGGATGTGTTCTAGAACACAGCCTTCAAGAAAACACAACAAATGTACATCACGGATCCTGTCCTCAAAATTCTTGCATTCAGATAGATGGCTCAGGGGTTAACCTCTGCCTTGCAAGCAGAAGGTCCTGAGTCCAGATCCCGGATTCCACATAAAAACACCAGGCAGAAATGGTGGCGACTTGGACTTCTGGTCCTGGAAGGCAGCGCCTTGGAAACTCCAGAATAAAGCAAATAAGGGGTAGAAGCAATCCACGATGATTCCTTAGGCCTCCACAGGTACACACAGTGCCTTCTGACACACACACACACACACACACACACACACACACACACACACACACACACACATGCACGCACTCACACACAAGCAAAAACAAAACAAAAACAAAGCCCTCGCAGACATATTAGTCCAACGGTAGGCAGAAAGTTGAGGCAGGAAGAGATTGAGGCCTTCGTGGCTGTATCAGCCTCAGTGTTGAGCTGGCAAAGAAATGTCACAGGCTCCATGACGGTTGGAGACAGCTCAGTGGTAGAAGGCTTGTACAAAGGCCTGGGTTTAATCCTTAGCTTTTCAAAAACCAACCAACTAACCAGTCAGCCAGTCAACCAACCAACCAACCAACCAACCAGCTAACCATGACCCGTGGGTGTGGCCCCTCCGTGATGTTCCAGGGTGCTCCAGCCCACCTAGGCAGCATAGCTAGGCTGGAGTTTCATAACTGATCATAGGATTGCCTTACTCTGGGCCAGACCTGCACACAGTGGGTAGAACTGTGTCCTTGTGGGTCAGATTTAGACACACGGAAGCTTGGGGGGGGGCATGAGATGAGGCACCCATGATCCCGGGAATAAGGCCATTGTTCTACCTGAAGGTCGCTTCTTGGGCTGAGGAGGCCTCACTTTTCCTATCATGTCCCAGTTTATTCCCTCTTTATTGTGTCCTCCAAGATCTCATGCCTTCTCTTGGGGGTCTCAGCTGGCTATCTGGATAGAGTTCCCTAAGATCAGAAGGAAAGGGGGAAGAGGAAGAAAAGGGAGGGGCAGAGGGATATATTTGCAGAATCCTGGGTCAGTTACCACTTTGTCCTTGTCTCACCCCCTTCCATGTCGTCTGTTATTGCCTCTGCCTGTTCCTGACCCTGCTTGTCACTCACTCACTGTCTGTTTCTGTCTCAGTTTGCCCCTTACCTGGAAGGACCACTCTGGTTTTGACCCAGGGCAGGGAGGTCCCTCCACCTGGCCTGCTGGTTTACCCCTCTCTTCCTATTTAAGGCGACTTCAGATACAGCACCTTCCTGTCTTCTTTTGCATACCCTGGGGGCCTCAGCCAGGGCACTGAGCTCACGGTCCTTCCTCCCCAGCCTGAGAGCAAGGCTGCAGAGCGGAGATCCCCCCACCCCCACCCCAGGCTGCTTTCCCAGGATGGTATTTGAGACCTGAAGCAGGATCAGGAACTAGAGGTGGGAAAGAGGGCAGGGGGAAGGGGTATTGTCTAAGGTACATTTGGGGGTCAGTCGTGGGAAGGGTGCAGAGGGCTGCTAGGTGTTTTCCCAGCTGAGCCGGCACTGTGTGGCCTCAGATGAAGAGCAGTGGGGTGTTTGCTAAACAACTGGGTACTTGCTGGGCAATGACAGATAGACCTCTTGGGCTGGTAGGCTGCTTGGACCCTTTTTCTCTCTCCACACTACAGATGTGCTGGCAGCTGCTATTGATGGTCGTGGGGACACTGATTCCAGAGGAATATGCCTTGCCCAAATTGTCCTACTGGCTGGTAGCCGGAGTTCTTCCTCGACCCGGAGCTGAGCAGGCCTAGTGGGGGACAGACCTTCACAACAGGCCCTGGGGGGGGATCTGACTTATCTTCTCTCTTACAGAGGACCAGCTACCAGTGCTGCTGGATGGCCCCGTCTGCAATGAGAAACTCCCAGCCAAATACTCACTGAGCAAGGACCAGATGGGAAGCCCAGAAAGAAGCCCTAATCCATCCTTTCCTTTCCCTGGCTCTTTCCCATCTCCTTGGCTAAATAGAAGTAGCTCTATCTCTTTGGGCTTCTGCCCCTGGCCCCTTCCCACCCCCATTTCCAAGGAGTTCTTGTTCCATCCCCACCCTCTCTATCCTGCCTGCTCACTTCTGCCTCCGCCTTGCCTGTTCTCCCGTGGGGCCCTACCTTCTGCCCAGTGTCCCTACGTCTTTCTGCTGCCCCACGACACCACCTACTCCCCCTTGGCTGCACCCACCTTGTCGATAACTGCCAACGGCACCGGGCCCCACAGCTTCCAGGAAGAGACCCTGCTTTTCCACCCGGTAGCCTTCCAAGCTTCCGGCGACACCCTGAACTCCCAGGTCTGGGATCCAAGCTCTAGAGCTGCCTGGACCCCCTCGGCAGGACAAAGAGGTGGAGCTGGTGTGGCAGCTTCAGCAAAGCGGGCAGCACCAGGCTCCCGGGCGGGTGTCACAGCCCTACCCTACCCGCTGAAGAAAAAGAATGGCAAAATCCTATACGAGTGCAACGTGTGCACCAAAAGCTTTGGGCAGCTGCTCCAACCTCAAGGTATCTGTTCCCCAGCCTCTGCTGCACCCCTTGGTTCTCACCCTGCTTCCAGAATTAAACCTTAAAAGCTTCAAAAGCCACTCTTAGGCAACCTCTAGGGTCCAGTGACCTTGAAGCTCATCCGAATGGAGATAGGGTCACCAACTAGGCTTGGTAGTTTGCTCTTGTACTTCTAACATTCATGAAGCTGAGGCAGGAGAATTACTTCAGTTTGAAGTAACAGAAAAAAAAAAGTCTACAATCTTGGAATACTGTCTGTCAGATTATCTCATTTAAATTAAAAGTGGAGAAACCAAGACTTCTCATCGACAGGGTTTTTCCAACAAAGCCATTATTTATTGTTGGGTTTAGGCTTTGATTTTAGCCTCTTAGTATTTACTGTGAATTTTTTTTTTTAAGGAGAACACACTTTCTGGGTTCCCAGTTAAGTTTCTTTATTGTTTTTGAAGGTCAGATGGGGAAATGGGAGGGTTATGGTGAATCTGTGACCACAGTCTGACAATCAGACTTTTTCAAGTGGGCTCCCACAAATCAGGCCAGGTGCTGTAGACGGTATTGCCTGCATCGTCCAGCAGGGGGCGCCCGTGGGTCAGGACGGCCACGCTGGCAAAGTTCGGAAACTACCAGCAGGTTGACACATGCAGAAGTTGAGAAAAGGTTACCGTTGTTGGGGAACGGCCCTGCTGGATCCTCTAGGGCAGGAAGTTCTCAAACGTTAGCAAATCTTGAACCACTTGAAGAGCTAGTAACCCTGCAGATTCTCAGGTCCCAGCCTCAGAGACTGATTTAGCAGGTCCAGGGTGGAGGCTGACAATCTGCCTTTCTAACACGCTGCCAAGAGAAAACTGACGCTGCTGGTCTGTGAATCATATTTTCAGCTGCCCTGCTCCAATGAATAGCTAAGGTCCCCCTTACCTGGCCTCCTGAGCTTCATTACAAGGCAGCCAAAAAAGTGGGTGTGTTGGTAGATTCTGAGGCGGGTGGTAGAGAGTGCTGGATGTGGAGGGGGGGGTCCGGCAGGGATGTGAGCAGAAAGTGAAGGGTACTCTGGGTCCTTTGGGGGGCTCTGGGAGGCCGGTAGTATTTCTCCCATGTCCGGTTCAGGTTCACCTACGTGTGCACAGTGGGGAACGTCCATTCCGATGTGTCCTGTGCCAGAAGAGCTTTACCCAGCTGGCCCACCTGCAGAAACACCACTTGGTTCACACTGGGGAGAGACCCCACCAGTGCCTGGTGAGACCCTTCTCCCCTTCATGTGTATACCTGAAACCTGTGAGGAATTCTTGGAGCTGTGTCTCTATTCTCCAGTTCCTTTGAGCAGATGAAGAGAGAGACGGAGAGAGAAACAGAGAGATAGAGAGACAGACAGAGACAGAGAGAGAGGAGGATTGTGCTGGAGGAGAAAACAGAGCTGTACATCTATGGATAAAGATGGATGAGGTTGAGGAGACTGGGTTATTGTAGGAATTAAGCCCACAGTACATGTAAATAACTCAAGCAGGGAAACCATTAGATCAACGTAGCTCCTTCTTGTAGCCTGATCTCATCCTTCTGGAGGTCAGAGGGCAGGGGCTCCTTTTACAGGGGCAGGAATGAGAGTAGTATAGTGGTTATGAGTCTAAGCTAGAGTTAGGCTTTTGTGTTCAAATCCTGGCACCTCCTTCCAACCTGCTGTGTGACTTTTAGCTGGAGGCTTCTTTCCTCCACAATTGTGCTTTCTCACCACAATGCGAGTGTTACTAATGATGCTTGCTTCGCTGGGCTCTGCTGGGAAAGGCTATGGAGGCTAATTCCCGGCATGTTCAGCCCTCAGTCCATGTTGATGACAGCCATACACGTCGATGTGATTTCCTCATTCAGTCTACCCTCCGAAGCACCAGCAGCCATATTACTGGCAGGGAGAGGAAGGTTCAGAGAGAAGTCGCTCACACGAGGTCACACAGAATGCTAACCCAAGTTGGCCTGGTTGAAACATGTCACACTATGGACCCCAGGAGCAACCACCAGGAAAAGATGAAGGGAGGGGGTTGGGGAAGGTGTTTCCAAGACGGGGAGCAAGAGGGGGACCCTGGGAGGGCTGGTGGGCAGCGCTGATGCCAATGCTTATTCCTGCCAGATGTGCCACAGGTGCTTCAGCAGCTCCAACAACCTCAGGACACACCTATGCCAGCATGCCAGCACCAGACCCTTCTCCTGCCAGTGCAACGTCTGCATGAGGCGCTGCGCCCAGCACATCCACCTGAAGCTACACTATCAGCTGCACGCCCCTCGTCCCTGGGACCTAGCTCATACCTACCTACCCTTGGCCTCTCTCACCTGCCTTGCTCAGTGGCCCCAAGGCGCATCTGATCTTGTGGCAGCACCATTAGAAAAGCAGATGGGTTAGGACGTGGATAAGGTCAAGGCGACCGTGATGCCCCAGGGAAAGCAAGGATTGCTGGCCTGAGAGGTGTGTTAGCACTGCCCTGGGGATGGGGTGTGGACGATGAAAAGATTTCTCAGTGCTGAGTTGGGGCTTCCTCAGCTTCTCTAGAGTTAAGAATATCATGGTGCCAGGCAGGTCAGGGGACACAGCCCGGAAGGGCCTTGTGTGGGGTGGGTACTGATAGAACCAGTACCTCAAAACCAGAGACCTCCCTACTTGATAGATCTGAGATCAGAAACAGATCTGCACCAGGACCCCCACCAAGAATGTTAATGGGATCTGATAAGGAAAACAGACAACTAGACAGACTCCTAGTTATTTTGGGATAGAACAGAACCAACCGGTCAAACCAAAATTCCTTCCCCCTGCACTCCAGCTGTTAAAAATTTGCGTTCAAATCCCCTGACTCCACAAATTAGTAATACTTTCTATCTCATGGGGAAATTGCTGGTCCCTTGCTGGAGTTTTGGAAGAGCTTTCGAATAAACTTCAATCTTCATAGATGAAGCTTGGGTACATGTTTTAAAGCCCTTCTCCCTTTGTCCTTCTCTCTTTTTCTAACAGATATCATCTACCCCAGGTTGGGTTTGGGTTCAGATCCTTGTATGGGACTTATTTGGGACTGAGTCCTCCACTACAACTCACCAATGGGCAATGCAACCTTGTGTGTGTGTGTGTGTGTGTGTGTGTGTGTGTGTGTGTACATGCGTCCGAAGGTACTTAGGTATGTGGGGAGGGGGCTAAGAGTGACATAGGGAATCTTCCTGCATTGCTCTACCTCCTTATTGCTTTGCTCTGGGGTTCCCAGGCTCTACCTTCCTGGGCCAGAAGTGCAGACCACCACCATTTCCACCCCACATTATGTAGGACCTGGGGATCTGAACTCAGGTCCTTTTGCCTGAGAGACAAAGGCTTGACTCCTGAGCCAGCCTTTTAAGATTCCTCCACATGAAGACTGTGCAGCTTTGGACACTTGGGCCTCTTTTCTGAATAGCTTTTCCAACATCTGTCCAGATAAACTCCTTCCCACCACCTTCTGATCTCCTAGCTCCTACCATACTCAGGTGAGGTGCCCGTCTTTTAGGGAAGGGGTGAAAAAGGAGGCACAAAATACCTCTGTGCACTCAGGACCAAGAATCATGATGCCTCTTGTGTGTCCGACGGCAAAAGGCTAAGGGGTGTGGGATTCAAGGGAAGGGGAGCCAATTACTAACGGTTACTGATAGGGAAGAGCTTGCCAACGAGTGGGGGAACTAGAACTCCTCTGATGGCCTGCTTTCCTATGTTCCAGGGAACTCCGCCCCCGTCCCACTCAGTATCTAGTGGGAAAGGGAACTGCCTGGGAGAACCGGATCAGAACCATGATAAAGGACAGTGATTGTTTCTCAGAGCGTGGGGTTCTCCTTTGCGTCCGACTTCCGGCAGGGGGCGCCAGTAACACCTTTGTGGGTTTCAGTGTGACTTCCCCGCAGCCATGCAGAACGACAGCGCACTTTGGTAATCGGCTGCAAAATAGAGAGACAGAGAGAGAGAGAACCACCACGAGGCAACAGCAACAAAGAACTAGGTCCCCAGCTCACCCTAGTCACACACACTTTTGCTGGGGTCCCGGATATCCTAAGATAGGCTCCGCCCAGTAATATGGGACCACGCCTATCACCTCCTGGCCCCGCCCACTTCCTATCCGGACCCCGCCCACTTACTATCTGGACTCAGCTCCCATGCTGTCGCCCTTTCTGGTTTACCCCTAGGCTCAGCCCAGCTAGACAGCCCCAGCTCGCCCCAGCCTCTTTGCTTAGTCTTTGCTAAGACCCAGGTCCCCGGTGCGCGCATCAATTCGCTCCCGACACCTCCAGAGACTTGAAGTTGGTGTGTGACTGAGAGAAGAGCAGGGGCTGTGGTGGGGTCAGGGCTCACTGAGGAAGGCTCCGGATCTGGGGTGGGCACGGGTCCCTGAGAGTGACCCTCCCGCTGCAAGGCACGGGCAACCTGTGGTTCAGGTCCCCACCCCTTGGCCCAGCTGGATGAGGCCAATATTTGCTCAAGGGGGGCGGGCAGAGGAGGAGCTTTTTCTTCCGTGCAGCCGATCCGGTGGCCCCTTGCCGCCAAGTGACCAGGACAGCCAGTGCCCCCGCGCTTGGCCTCGACATGACTGAGCTGCGCAGAGGTCTGGGGGCTCGAGTGGCCCGACTCCTGGCTGGACTAGGGGTCCGAAGGGAGCGCAGGGGGAAGGAGATCTCAAAGGAGGCCAGACCCCAGGATAGGTGAGGGGAGATGGAAAAAGTCTGGGTCTTGGGGGGTGTGCCCGTGTGCCCGTGTGTGTGTGTGTGTGTGTGTGTGTGTGTGTTGTGATGAACATTCAAATCAGCAGGTATACTTGACAGGATTTAAACTCTCTGTGTAGCCAAGAATGATCTCGAATATCTTCTCTCCCCTAGGCTGGGATTACAGATACTAGGGTATGCCTTGCTGTGGATCAAACCCTAGTGCTTCTTTAAAACTTTGGGACAACTTTGACAATTTCCTGTCAGGCAGGCTGCCTGGGGAGGATTTTCCTCCTCAGAGTTAGTTCCTCCTGCCCGGTGGACTTTGACTGTCACGTCACAGGCTAATGTTCCTCCGGTCTTCAGTGTCTCTGTCTTGAATCTGACAGCCCCAAGAGTTGTCTTTGCACTGCATTTGCCCTCACATGCCACACATTGGTTTTCCCCTGTCGTCCTTGCACTTGGGGGTGATTCTGGACTAACAATAAACCTTTATATGCTGTTTGCTTCCTCTGCTCCCTGGATTATCTAGAGCCATTCTCACAGCAACCCTAAGAGACAGGTCCTCCCTGTGACTCAGATCCGGAAGCGGAGGTTCAGAGAAGTGAAGTCACCTACCAAAGTCACACAGCAGGGAAGTGGAGGTGATATTTACTCCAGGCTCTGTTGCTATGGAGATGGTGAGATAGCCAGCCAAGGGTCCCAGCCTGCTAACCCTAAGTGCCCCTGGCTGAATGACCTTGGACAAGTTGCTTTACCTCTTTAAACCCATTCGTGGTAGATTGTCTGCGTAGAAGGAAAAGCTGTTGTGTGGATGGCTAAGCTGAATGACTTGGGGGAAGGGGAGAAGCGGAGGTAATGAAAATCCAAGAGGGCCCCAGTGGTTCACAGGCTCTACTCGAGCACAGAGCGTGGGTGCGCTGTCAGACCTGGGGTGTTTGTGTGTCTGTGCAGTTACTGGGCAATTTGTTCTGATCTTATCGTGACACAGCTGTCTTCATCCTGCTGGCCCAGGAGGGTGAGGGTGTGGTGGGAGCAGAGGGGAGGAGTCAGGGTGGCTCTCACCCTGAGGAGAGGAGGGCCTAGTCCCCTGCACCTGGAAGCCCAAGTGCCCTGCCTGCCCACCCCAACCTGAAAGACACACCCTCCCCCTTCCCTGTCTGGCAGAAACTTGCCCTATAGGCCTAAGCGGCCTTACCTCACTTCAGTTGTACCCAGAAAGGAGGCAGACTTGGGGTGTGGGTGAGTCAGGAATGAGGAAGGCAGGGGAGGAGGTAGATGCAGCGGAATGACACGCATCCTGTTCCCACCAGCTTGGGACTTGGGACCCCAAACTGAGACACAGACCCCTCTCCAGCCGAGTTTAGGGAGCCGTCCACTGGCCGTGCGACTCCTGGCAGATCACGCTGCTTCCCTGGGCCCTGTTTTCCTAGTCAGAAAAACGTGGGCCTGATATCTACCCGCTAGGATTCTCGTAGGCACAGACCCTGGTGTTAAGCCTAATAACCAGGAAGACCCTGGCAGACGTGGAGCTTTGGAGAGATCAGAACAGAGTACTGTCCTTTCTGGCCTTCTGTGGCCCCCACTCAGGCCCCAGGTGGATCCTTGACCACTTCTCTGGTTGGCTGTGTGTGGGTAGAGGGAGTAGGAAGCTGGGGGGTAGAGTGGGGACAAGAGGGGGCTGCTGGCAGGTGTTCCCCCATCAGGTTTGAGGTCTGGTTCTGCTGAGCTGTGGGCCGTGGATTAGACACTCGACGGGCCGAGGGGCCTAGTCTGGGTGATTGGTGTGAGGATGGGGAGAAATCGCTCATTCCTTAACCGGTGTTTCCTTCCCAGGCCCTGGGGAGGCCAGAGCTGCCCTGACCTTGTCCATAGCCAGGGCAGCACCACGGATGTCAGCCTCAAGGTAGGACACACCCCAAGGGAGGAGCTCTGGAGAGATGGACAGGGACCAGGGAACCTTGACTCAAGATTTTTCTCTGTAGCCTTGGGAAGACCCCTCCCCTTTTCTGGACCTCAGTGCCCCCATTTGCCAAAAGGAACAATAATGCTTCCCTTGGGGATTTCTCCCAAATCAAGTAACGCGTCAGAAGCCCAGCATGGGGACTTGGGTGCTCAGGAACCCTGTGCTTCCTAGTTCCGAGGTTCTAAGGGGAGGCCTGTGCCCAGGGCTTCCTGCCTCCCCATCCCCATTGACCCCTGCCTCCTCTTCCTCACTTCCTGACTTGACCTCAATGAGGGGAACTCCGTGCCTGTGTCTTAAGCGCATGGCCGCAGTTTTGCCCTCTGCAGAAGAACCCGAGCTGTGAATGGGGCAGTGACGACTTGCTCTCTTCTGGGAGCGCAGAGGCCGGCCTTCTTTGGGGGTGGCTCGGCCAAGCGGCCCTCTTTGCTCCCACCAGGGAGTGGTTGCTAGCTTTTAATCGAGTGCTTGTTGTGTGCACGTGTGCACAGCACCTTGGACCGATTATCTCAAGCCATCTGTGCAGCACCTCAGAACGGCGGGTGCCGTCGGGAACACACCCATTTTTCACACGGGTGAGCTGGGGTGGAAGCAGTCTGTCTCTGGTAGCAAGAAGCACAGCTGGGATCCAGGCTCAGGCTGGTCCATTCAGGACCTCACACCGCACTTCCTGCTTTCTCTCTCTGAGGACGGGGGTGGGGGAGTGGGGGGGTAGGGGGGTGGGGGGTGTCTAGTGCCTGGAGAATGAGAGGCCGCATCTATTTCACATATAAGCAAGTCAAAACCAACTGGAACGAGACCCCTTACTAGGTGGAATTTTGTCTCCTCTGTTGCCAAGGACACAAACATATCCCTGAAGACTGGTATACGAAGCCAGTATCCATTGGGGTCTGATATACTAGGTTTCAACCGGGCTGGACATCAGAACAGACAGAGGTCAGGTGTCCCACACTCAGGGGACTCTCCCCCCTCCCCATGTCCCTTGTGTCTATTTCTACACGTGGGTGCCTCCTCCCAGGTGTGTTGTGGGAAATGTGGGGCTGGAAAGGTATAGGGAAGTCACAGCAGGTCCTCTGCTTGCCCGGAGGGGGCAGAGGCTAGAGGTAGTTGAGACCAGCATGCCACGCAGCCCAAATCCTGGGGGCACTTGCTGCCAGAGGGCTGGAGGCTGGCAGAGCTGAGGTCAAAATCTTCAGCAGGCACAGCCAGGCCTCACCTGCCCGGGCGTGGGGAGCCCCCACTGCCCTGCTGCGTGACCCTAGTCTTGTCACTGTTTTCTCTGGGTCTTGGTTTCCCCTAGTATAGAATGGGAGGGCAAGGGTCCTGGTAGGGTTCAAGCCACATTGCTCGGGGGCCTCTCTGGGGCCGTTTGGTTGGGTATCGGGGTCCTCTTCAGTTTCCTGTGGACCGCAGAGGGCAGGCAGGAATGTCCAGCGGTGCTCGGAGTCCAAGAGGAGATGACGGCACCGTGTTCTCGCTTCTGCTTTCTGCCAGGTTCAGGTCCAGAGCCGCTCAGAATGGGATCTTCCGGGCGGGAGCCATGGTGGTCTCTGGAATCAGAAACGACCACCTGTGTCGGGGGCACACGCTCGGCCCCTAGGGCGACTGCAGAGGCCAGCGGTGGGCAGCACCTGGGACTTGGCCAGCTACGGCTCCAAGGGCCCCGAGAGCCTGGCACCAGCTGATGCCAGGCCCTCCTCCCGCCCCAGACCTGCTCCTCCACGCTCGGAACGGCTGTCCCTTGGCTGTGCCTACCAGCACTTTCCGCACAGCACCCCAGAGGTACCGTGGACGCCAGAGCCACCAGGCAACCTGGAAGACTCACCTCGGCTGCCGCACCCGGTGTCCTTCCCGACTGCCGCAGGGGCAAAGGGCGAGCCCGCAGCCCCAGGGCTGGCCCAGCCACAGCCAGCCCGGACCCTCCGCACCCGCCGCTGCGCCAGGAGGACCCTCTACCACATCACCCTCACTTTACAGGGGTGCGCGCAGCCACCTGGGGAGGAGGGCGAGGAACCGGCCCAACCAGATCCCCACCCCTGTGGCCCTGAGGAATCCAGGGGCTGGCAGGAGGCTCCTCGGGGACTCCGCCCCATCACGGGGTGTCTGATCGACCCGCCCCAGGAGCCCCAGCTGGGAGACCCATCGCTGTATCTGAGAAGCAAGGCCCTGCCTCAGGAACCCCGGGAGGGCCAGGAAGCCGGGTCCCTGCACAGTGGGTGAGTAGAGACTGGTCTGGGACGGGCGTCATGGTGGGAGGAGAACTGGTTGCCATGGCTCCCGCTTGGGTCCCTCTGCCTCTGCCGTGGGCTTCTCCAACTCAAGATTCCATTCATTTGGCACCTCGAGTGTGAACAACTTTGCTGCCCGCTCCCCGGTTGCTCCCTTCACCTCCGACTCCCCTTCCCTGCGGACTTCCCCAGGAGGAGAAAGAGGTCTTGTTCCTAGAGGGGATGGGCAAGTCATGCCCCGTTCCTCTCAGAAACTTCTGCCACTCTCCAGTTGCCTTCTGAAGGCCCCTTACCCATCTGGAGACTAGATCCCTGACCCATCTTGAGAATAGGTACCCTGCCCGGGTGCTGATGTCCTGGGCACAGGTTATTTAACCTCTCTATACCTTGAGCTATCCAATGGATATGGTAGTCAGAGATGGGGATGAAGGAGGTAGCTACGGGAACATGCTTTGAACTCCAGAGAGCTGTGCTGCCAAAATAGCAGGGATGCTTATTAATTGCACATCAGCGGCAGCAGTAATTATCCCACCCGGCCCTTTGCTGGCGGCCACAGAAGAGGCGCCAGGATCCCAAGCCCAGGTGTTTATTTGTATCAAAGAGACTTTCGTAAAGTGGCCTCGTGGGTTCAGAGAGGGAAATGTGGATCCCACAAAACTCATCGAGGATGGATGAGGGCGGGAGGAGAGCTTCTGAAGAGCTCCCACTGATTGGCTGTCACCTAGGACTTGTTTTCTAAGCCTAATTCCATTTAATCCTCACACAGTTCCATGAATTAGAAATTGCCCTTCCGGCCCCCTGCCCACCATCACCAGCTAATCGAACCGAGGCTAAGTTAAGTGAAGTCACTTACCTAAAGCCAAAGGGACAGGGAAGGAGCCTGTGTAGAGCTGAGGGTTGTGTGTGGAACCCAGAGTTTCCTGGGTGTGTGCGTGGGGGGGGGGTTCCTTGTGAGGTTGAGTGTTAGCAGAGGCTGAGACAGAGACCTAGGTCCACTGGTCAGGAGCCTGTTCCGTGTCAAGGGACACAGAGAGAGAGATGAGGGTCCACAGTAGCCCCTGGGAGCCCCAGCATGGGGAGACAACTTGCAGAAGAAGGTGGGAAAGAAAAGGGGGTGGCCTTGGAGAAAGGTGGAGACAGAGCAATGGGGGAGCAAACTGGGGGAGGGAGACTCAGTGTTCTCCACCCCAGGGACACCGTGGTTCTACGTGCCCTTTCTGCCTGAGGGTTCCCTAGGTAGCATCTGGCAAATGTGGGGAGGGCGCAGAATGCAGCTACAGCTGCAAGCGGGAACGTGTAAGCTGTGTGTGCCCCGAGTGATGGCCACATTCACGCACAGGTGAATTTCGTGGTTGTGAAATGACTGCATGCGTACTTGGGACATATGTGTGTCAAGGTGCATGCATGTTGCATGGTGGGATACGTGACTTGCACACCTTTTGTATCCTGGGCTGTTTTGTGTGAGTGTGTCTCTTGGTGGGTGCCTGTGTATATGGCCATGTGTGTTCCCGGCTGTGTTTGTCTAGGTGGGTGTCGGTGCATTTTTGTGCTGTGTGACTCTGTGAGTATATGACGAAGCATGGCTTGCCAGCATGTAGGCCTGTGGACTGGTTTGGCCTAGTTTGGGGGTGACTCACAGGTAAGCGGGGAGAATCCAAGACTTGTTGGGTTAGACAGGACTTTTCCCACACTCCCCCCTCCTCCCCCTTCTTCAGCCTCTCCCTTCCCAACCCAGGTCACAGGTCACCTTGCCAGCAAATCCATTTCTGATTTGGGGCCCCACAGAGGAGGGTCCTGGGAATGGACACCTTTTTCCCCCTCCCCCAGGGGAGGCAGCCGGGTTACTGGGGGTGTGCCTCCAGAGCCAAGACGAAAGAAGGGAGCTACAGGTAGGCGCATTCCAAAATGGCTTGAAAACATTTTAGTAGTCATGACTGTCCAGGGATGGGGCAGGTGAACTGTCAAGGGATGACCTCCCTGTCCCTAGAAGCATGCAGGCAGAAGCTGTGACCACATACTTGAGGAATGAGTGGCCATCAGGGGTGTTGTCCTGGGGCTGGGTTGGGCTTGAGCTGTGATTGCCGCGAAACTCTCAGTAGTATCCGAGCTGATTGCCGACAGCTTCCTCGGAGTGTTTCTGAGGCCCGAGGGACTTTACAAATGTCTGTTCTTTAGTGGTGGACTCCTGGAATACCCCCGTCATGAGGAAACTGACTTTGGGTGAGTCTGACCAAGGGCCCCACAACCTCGCCCGGCATCACATTAGCATTGAGTGAGTGAACGATTTGGTAGAACTCAAGCTTCGTGGGTTACTAGCAGCACTATCGGGCCCAAGGAATTTCAGAGTGCAGAGCTGTCATTCTTCAGAATGAACGTGGGGAGGAAGGGGCTTGAAAGGTGCTCAGCAAGAGGTAGGGTGGGGAGGGGGGAGGAAGATGAATGCCACGGGAAGAATGGCGACTTCTCAATGAGGATGGGAGGGCTCAGGCCATCGTGAGGGGCTGAGATCAAAGTCTGATGGTGTCTGGGTGCTTCAGTTCCCAGGAAAGTCAGGTTGGAGAAGTTGGGGATCAGCCTGCTGTTCACAGGCCATCAAGGGGGCCCCCCAAGGCACTGTCTCAGACTCCTTGATGGCCAGCAGTGGTCCCGGAGTCCAGTCAGGCTTCCCTGGGCCTCAGCCCCTTTCATCTCTGTCCCTCATAAAACCTGAGTCACTTGCTGGGGCCACAGGGCAGGTCAAAGTTCTGGATTCTACCTGCTTCTCAGATGTGAGGGAGGTGGAGATGGGGGGAGGAGAACTGGAGCAGTGGGCCTGTGTTGCCCCCAGGGTGCTCCCTGTGGGGGGCTGGCTTACAAAGAGAGAGGAGGCACAGACCCGACAATGGACTGGCACCAGAGTGGGAAAGAGCAGGTAGACCTCTGGGGGGGGTGTCTTCTGGTCTGAAAACAGGCTTACAGTGGTCAGGGTAGTGGCCCCTGAAGACTTGAGGGAGGCCCCTTTAAAGGTAAGCCCTTGGGCGAAAGAAGTAATTTGGTCAATGGAATGCTTGCCTAGTGTGCCTGGCACGGCCTAAACTGAGCGTGGGGATACAGGCTTCTAACCCCAGCAAATGGGAAATAAAAGCGGGAGGGTCAGAAGTTCAAGGTCATCATCGGATCTACAGGGAGGTGAGGCAGCCTGGACTATATGGCACCATCTCACACAAGCACAAATCCAAACACGAAACTCAGGCAAGTGTGGTGGAACCTGTCTGTGATTCCAGCACTAAGGCAGGAGGACTGCAAGCTCAAGGCCGGTTGGAACACCAGAGAGAGGCTCTTATCGCAACGTACACAGAGGCAGGAGGTGTGGGGAGCAGCGAGATGGCTCAGCATGTAGAGACAAGCCTGATCCCCGGAACCACATGGAAGGAGAGAACCTCACATGTGTGCCCAAAGACATGTGCATGCATGTGCACACACATACACACACTATAACTGTGTTTAAAGGAAATACCTAGAGCAAAGACTGGGTCTACCGGGTAAATGTGTGACAGAGTTTGGAATGTGGTTAAACCCTGCGGGTGCAAGTCTGGACTCTGCTGTGTGACTTTGAGCAAGCCCTTTGATCTCTCTGAACCTTTTAAAATCTCATTGGCAAAATGAGAATGTTTATAATTTAGCAGCAATTTATTTTTTTATGAGGTCTGAGGCTCATGGGATTCTTCTGGGAGTTCCGTAGCATAACACATGGAAAACATTCTAGAAGGTATTCAGAGGATACCTTCTGCAAGCGGCTGTTACTGAAATACCCATTCCCAGTTCTGCAGGACCACAGGGTTGTCTGCTTCACCAGGTGTTACCCAATCTTTGGGTGTAGGAATGGAGGCTGTAGAAACTCAGAGAGATGAGGGAGAGTCGGAAAGGAAGAGGAGGGTTGTCTGGGAATGCGGCTCACTGGTAGAGTGCTTATCTAGCATGTAGGAAGTTCTGGGGTTGATCTAAGCCACTAAGAAAAGACAAGAAACTCAGACAAGACCCACCTTCGCAAAATGAGGAGATATGCTGTGTCAAAGAGAACCAGGAGAGCACTTATCTCTGCCCTGACTGGTGGGTAGTGAGGGGATGCCCAGGCCTGGATTCAAAAGATGCAAATTCCAACTCCAGCATGTGAGTTTTATATCACTCTGAACCAGCCACTCGTCTTCTGTGACCCTCAACTTCTTTATGTGTACAGGGGTAAAAGGACCATTTCAGAGGAGGGAAATTTCAGAAAAAGTGTGTTGTGAAACCCCAAAGCGCGCGCCTAGCGCCAGAGGCAAGTAGCCATGCGCTGGATCCTGCCTACCATTTCCAGATGCTCCTGCATGGGACACGTGTACACACCTGCTCACGTGGAATCGCAGATCTCCAAGGGGACAGTGGGCAATTTGTGACCCAGGATTTTTGTTTATAAAGGGAGTTTTCATCCTTTCTGTCCTAAAGTGGTCTGGCCGGCCCTGGGAAGCACGTATTTTCAGTCTTCCAGGTTTTGGCTGGAGACCCTGACGTCTGGAAGGTTGTCTGCTTGTAGGCAGCTGACTTAAGGGATCCAGCTTTGCTCGAACCCAAAGCTCCTTTTTCCTGAGTTTCCCTTTTAGAGGAACTAGGAAGGGGAGAGATGAGCAGGTAAGGGGGCTCCGACAATTCACACCAGAGTTGGTAGTCTTGTCTCCTGCCCATTTTACAGATAAGGCAACAAAGACCACAGGGTCACATGACTGGTCTGAGGTTACTCAGCCCGGCCAGGTTGGGGCAGTGGTTCCAAGCTGGCGTTCATGTCTCTTCCTCCCTTCTACCATCTTCAGAGAGCCGGACCACAGTGTGATCAGGACGTCACGGGACGGGTTACCAGGGCCCCACATGGAAGAGACGGCTGGGCCCCCAGCTCGGGCTGAGGCCCGAGTGGTAAGTGCCACACTGACTTGGCGGCATCGGCCTCCTGCCCAGGAAGAGACCAGACCCCGTTTTCACAAGGTGTCCCTGGTGTCCAGAGCCCCGATGGACGTCTCACGCGAGGAGCTGTTGGAACACAGCTTCCGTCGAGAGGTCAATGGTTTTGCTTCTAAGGAAGAAGAGACTGTGAATTACCAGCGCCCTGGGGATGAGGCTGGATCGACACACTTTCAAAGCCACGGGCCCATCTTTTCCAAGAAGTACACGCTGCCCCCCAAGGACAAGAGGCCGGTGGGGAGGCCGAAGGAGGCTGTGGATCGGGGCGATGGTGTCATCCAGGCTCCCAGGACTGAGCCACCAGGGTGTGGGGGCCACTGGCGAGAACCGAGCTCTTGGTGCCCCTGCCGGGGCCACGTGAGCCGAGTCCCCACCCCAGCATGGGTGTCACCAGCGGCAGCTCCAGGAACCGTGAGGAATGGAGAGTGACCCGCACCGTGCGGACCACCACCACCACCACCATGGTGGGAGGGCATGTGGACCGGCGAGTGAGCAGCTCCGTGACCATGGGGCCAACCGTGTCGGGCGACACCCTGCCAAGGGGCCGCAACGTGACCCGCACGGTGCGGGCAATGGTGGTGAGACCCGGGGGGGAGGGCTCCCCCAGCCGCAGCCAAGCCCTGGAACTTCTGAGTAGCCTTGTGCCTGCTGAGCGTAGTAGCCCCCCTCCCAGTCGCCTCCCAAGGCCCACGGGGGACATACCAAGGGGCCCAGGCACGACCTTGGGACGGCCACTTGAGACGGACACATCCCAGAGGAAGGACAACTCAGCCCTGGCCCCTACCAGCATTCCAGTGATCGTTCACCCACTTCCACACCCGGACGTCCCTGCACCCCACCCAGCCCAAGACGGAGGCGGCACCCTGGATGCCAGGACTGAAGACCCTGCAAAGACTCACAAGGCCTCCCAGTCCCGTCCTTCTCCCCCTCCAGACTTCTCAGGACCAAGTGCCAGCACCCTCCTCTCCCCAGCTCCAAACCCAGGCCCCTTCTGTGGGTCTGGCCCACCCTTCAGAACAGCCCAATGTAACTGTCCACCCCCGAGTCCAGCCCACCTCCCATGTTCTACCCCCTGTGAAAAGAGAAGGGCTCACCGATCCCCCAGTAGTCCCCATTCTGCCCATGGTGAGGAGCGAGGTTACAGTGCCTGACCCAGCTTCTGTGAGGAGGAAAGCTGCCCCCAGCCCAGAAAGTCTTTCTGCCCCAGACTCCCCAAGGAATAAGCTTGTTCAGGACTCTGAATCTATTTCCACTCTTTCTCGGAAAAAGGTACTTCTGGGCCCTGGTGTTCCTGCCCACCTATCCCACACATCAGGAGAGGGTGATCAGGGCCGAGATGCCTCCACTGACTCACCCCCCAAGCCAACCAAGGTGGTCCAGAGTACAGAAGGGGGTCCTACCATCCAGAAGGTGGTCCAGAGTACAGAAGGGGGTCCTACCATCCAGAAGGTGGTCCAGGGCACAGAAGGGGGTCCTACCATCCAGAAGGTGGTCCAGGGTCCTCAAGTCAGCCTCTCTCCTTCCCTTCCCCAGAAAGAGACTGTTCTAGGCCCCATTCTCCCTGTCCCCCAGACCTCCAAGCAGGATGAGGATGTCCAAGGTTCTGAAAAGAGGCCCATCCCATCATCCGCCCCAAAAGAGGATGTCCAGAGCCCTGCCGTGCCCCCTGCTCCCTCCTCCCCCAAGACCAAGGCGCTGCCTGGTCTAGCAAGCATACCTGCCCCGCCACCAATAGGAACAGAGGCCAGTGAGGGGTCACATCTTGACCGGGACTCTACCGAGGGGAGTGAGGGAGAGACATTGAGGGAGGAAGATGAAGCAGCCTTAACAGCTGACCTAGAGATTTTCCTGGATACCCTGAGGAGCATGGAGCCCCCAGAGATCCTCCGCACTCACCGGCTTCCCCGAGCCCCCCGCTCTTCCTACCTGGCCATGTATGCGACACTTCCTGCCATTGAGGAAGACCAGTCTGGACCATGGATGCCGGGACCCAGCCCTCAGGGAGAGACTTGCTATGGAAGAGGAAGAGGAAGAGGAAGAGGAGGAAGAGGAGAGAAAGGAGGAGGAAGAGGAAGAAGAGCTGGAAAATCCCTACCTGAGCGATGATGAGAAACTCCAGGTCAGGCAAGAGAAGGCGGGGACCACCCTCTCTTGGGACTCCCGCCCTGCCAGGCCTGCCCATGTCTCTTATTCTCCTCTGGAAATGATGAAGAAGCACGTGGCAGGTGCCAAGGGGTCCCACCCAGAGCCAGGGCACGAAGCACAACCCAGCAGTCGACCCGCTTCTCGCCTGGGAGGTAGCCTGCTCTTCGGTAGTCTGATGCCTGCCAGCAAGGACTCGCCTGCCCCGGAGCCTCTGGGAGCCAAGCTCTCTGCGCTGCCGCCCCATGGGGCGCCAGGGGTCAGAAAGGTATTGGGACAGTTGCCTCTGCTCTACAGTGGAAGACCACCACCAGAGAAGCCTGCGCGTCCCCAGCCCCCGGAGGGATGGGTGAGTGAGACTTTGGGCGGGCAAGGGAGGTGACCAGCCAACTCGGGGTCCCAGGTTGAATGTGTGAGGCTGAGTCCCAGGCGGCAGGAGGCCAGTTCTGAGGTCTAGCTCGGTTGAACTTTTGCAATCCCCATCTTTCTGGGCCTGGGTCTCCCCGTCCACACGGCCGGGGATTCCCACCGTGGATTGCAAAGGCCTTGCTGGGCACCGCATCCCAGAAGCTGGGGGAGAGAAGCGACAGGCACTCGGCTCCTAGGACAAGGGTGACGAGGGCCTCAGAGCTGGAAGAAGGGTGGCATCCTCTGTGAGCTGGCTCCTTGGGGGCGGAGCCCAGGGGCGGGATACGGAACCCTCGGAATGGCAGAACGGTGGAGGTAGTGACCCCATAAGATGTCTAATCACTTGCTGTGTTCCAGAGCCCAGCACTGAAGACCCAGGGCAAGTTGAACTCCAGGCCTGGGAAGGTAAGGAGTGTAGGGACAAATGGGGGTGTTAGAGGGCGGCATGGGGGACAGGGGAGCCCCGGTGCAGCTGCTGAGTCTTCGCAGGTAATCCTGTTCTCGGAGCCTGGTTGCCAGGGCAGCAGTAGGGAAATCTTGGAAGACACTGTCAATGCCTCCAGCTGGGTTCCTGTTGCCTCCATGAGAGTGGTTCGAGGCTGGTGAGTGTGTGTGGGGTACAGTCTGGGGCAGTGAGCCTGGTGGAAACCCTTTCGGCCATCCAGGTCGGGCTACAGTCTCCTCTCCATCGGTGACCCGGGGTCTCTTATGCCCACAGCTGGCTGCTCTATGAACAGCCAGAGTTCCAGGGCCGGAGGCTGGTCCTACCTGAAGGAGATGTAGAACTCAGAGCCCTCACATCAACATGGAGCACCCAAGGCGTCGGCTCTCTAAGGAGGGTTGTGCGGGTGAGTAGGTTGGTGGGGTGCAGATGTGTTGCCCCACTTGGGCCCCTAGGAGGGAAAGAGACTATCTAGCTCCTAGCATGATGGTCTCTGGGACAGATCATATGGGATAGCAGGCAGAAGGGAGATGTGGACTAACCTCCGAACTCCTGATCATGGGGGTTCTGGGAGAGAAAGGGACTATGGGAAGTGTCGTCTGGTATGGGAAGTTGAAGTGGGGAGCGCCAAACAGAGGCTGCACCCCTGGGAGAAAAAGGATGGGGAAGTATGAGCTGTTATTGAGACAGGCAGAAGTCAGGGGTGCAGGGATGGGCTGGGGTTGCCCACCTGAGCAAGGTGCCATGGAGCCTGTTCATGCCCTCCACAGACACTTACATCTACTGTGTACTGGGCAGGTGGGCAGGAAGTTCCCTATAAGGTACGCAGACAGATTGACTCTGGAAAGTCATAGACCAGACAGGAGTGGGGCACAGAACTTCCCTTAGACCTGATTCTTTCCTTAGATCTGGTTTGATAAATGCTGATTTATTTCTATGGTTATTTTCTGTGATCATGCAAGATTCTAGTTCTCTTTTATCGACCCTAAGAAAAGTGATGTGCCGTAATAACTTGCAGATAGCCAGAGCTAATCTGCCTTCTTGTCTAGAGAAGCGAAATTCCATGGTTATCAGTTGTCATGAATGCATTGTAAAACTGTTGTTTTTATTTTCTAGAAAAAAATTATAAACTTCATGTGTGTAATGCAAAAAAAGGGGGGGCAGCTTTGGATTGGAGGGATGGTTCAGGGGTTAAGACTCTGCTTTGAAAGCAGAAGGTCCTGAGTTCAGATCCCAGGTACCCAGTAAAAATGCCAGGCAAGCAATCAAGGATGATTCTCAAAGTCACCCTTGGTCCTCCACAGGGAAGTCACCGTTGGTCCTCCACAGGGACATACAGTGCCCTCTGATACATATGCACATACTAGTAAGATAAATAAATAAAATATTAAAAGAAAAAAACCTTATTTATTATGTGTGTGTGTGTGTGTGTGTGTGTGTGTGTGTGTGTGTGTGTATCAGAGGGCACTGTGTATGCTTGTGGAGCCCAAGGGTGACTTCGGGAATCAACCTGGATTGTTCTATCAACTTGTTACTTTGCTCTGGGGTTTTCCAGGCTCTGCCTTCCAGAGCTGGAAGTGCAGGCTGCCACCATTTCCACCTGACTTTTCTCTGTAGGATCTGGGACCTTCTGCTTTCGAAGTAAAGTCTTTACCCCTGAGTCATCTCTCCAACCCTGTTTCTTGTTTTTATTTATTCAAGAGCGAAAAAGAGACACACAGCAAAAAAGAGAGAGTGACAGAGAGGTGTCACACATGCCATGATGCATGAGGAAAAGTCAAAGACAACTTTCAGAAGTCAGTTTTTTCCTTCTACCACATGACCTTCTGGAGATTAGCAAGCTAGTGTCTTGTCCCCTGAGCTGCCCTTTAGGCCCCCATTTGGCTTCTTGTTTTGAGATAGTCTAAGTTGTCTTCTGATGGCCCGGAACTCCCGCTCCTCCTGCCTCCCCCTTCCAAGTGGCGGGATTACAGGCATGCACCACCACGGCACACCACTCCTAGGTGGTTGCTATCTCCCTGCTGAGAGCCAGGGCCAGGGCCGGGAAGGAAGGTTTGGAAATTTTCGAAGACCCTCCTGAAACATACACATGTTTATAGGTGATTTGTTATGAGAAACTCACAGTCATTTGAACCTTGTGTGGGAGGGAATGAGGTAAAGGAGGAAACCGAGAGCTTTGAGGTTCGACAGTCCTGAAATCACTTGATTCATTCAGTACTGACTGGGCACCTACTGTGTGCCAGGCACGTGGGAGGTGCTGGGTTGCAACACTTCATAAAAACTTCTCTTCTCTGCCAAGGCTGTTACAAGCTCTGTAACCTGGCAGGTTGCTTCACTTTACTGAGACTTGCTTTTCTGACTGAGAGTGTATGAACAACACCTTCTGAGGGGAACTAAATAAGATGGAGTAGACCAAGACCTTAGTACAGCGTCCTGCTCTTGGTAGACACCTAATCTGATGGATAAGCAAGCAAATGAAGACGGTCTTGATGAGGAAGAAACATCTAGATACAGAGCAGACCTGCCGACACTTGGGAGGAGACACAGGCAGTGGCCAAAGGTGGGGGGGGGGTGTTGGAGGGCTGTTTTAGAGATGCAGCAGCTCTGTGCATAGAGCACTTGCCTAGGCGTGCTCCAGAGGTACATAACAAACCAGGCATGGTGGCATATGCTTGTAATTCGGAAGTGGAGACAGGAGGATCAAAAAAGTTCAAGGTCATCCTTGTCTATTCAGGGAATTGAGGGTAAGTCTAGGCAAAAGTGCATGAGACCCTGTCTCAAAATAAAAAATAAAATCAAGTTAGCTAGCTTGGAGCCCATGCTGTGGCTCGGTGGTACAGAGCCTCTATATGCACATACCAAAGTCAAACAAAATAAGCCAGCCCAGGAAAGAGGTAGGAACTGTGCACAAAAGATGTACTCAGAAGTAGCTGTCCGTCTTGTCCAATCCACAAGGTAGGAAATCTGCATCCATCCGGAGGCAAGGGAAGGACATGCGCATCTTGGGTCATCCTGGGAACTGTGGTTTCAGATCCCAGAGGTTCCAGCAAGCAACCATCAAAGGACTTTGGTCTTGGGCTTGGCTTGCCAGCCTTAGAGAGAATATTCCAGTCACCTCTGGACCCAGCTGGAGCCCTTGCTGGCAAGAGGACTTGGGGAAGCAGGGCTGGGGTGAGGGAGTCTCCAGTTTGCATGCACTTTACCACCCCAACTTCACTTTTCACAGGACTACCACACCCCGGGAATCAGCCTGTTTTCGGAGGAGGGCCTCAAGGGGGAGCAAGTGAAGCTAACGGAGGCCTTGAAGGATACTGGGGGCCCGGAGAGACCCCTGCAGGTGGCATCTATCACTGTGTCTGCAGGATTGTGAGTCTGGCTGTTTTATAGAATCTCTTCATTTAACATTCACTGTGCTGAGCAGGGTGGGGGTGGGGTGCAGACATGACAGGCGCCCAGTTCCTGTCCTCGAAAGTTCTCAGTCTACACGGGGCATGGTGGATTGGAGCCACCCAGCACCCAGGAGGTTAACAAGGGAGGACTGGGAGTTCCAGGCCAGTGTGGGCTCCGTAGCAAAACCCTGTGTCAAGCAGCCAGATGCGGTGGTACAGGGATGTGTGTGCCTATAGTCCCAGCATTTGGTAGAGGTAGAGGCAGGAGGCTCCAGAGTTCAAGGTTATCCTCAGCTTTGTAACAGATCTAAGACTCAGCTATATCAGACCCTGTCTTAAAAATAACAAGCAAGGGCTGGAGAGATGGCTCAGGGGTTAAGACTGCCTCACAAGCAGAGGGTCCTGAGTTCAGATCCCAGGTCCCACATAAAAAACACCAGGCAGAAATGTACATCCAGCCCTGGAGGGCAGAGCCTGGGAATTCCCTCCGATATACATACACAAAATGGAAGAAAGGAAGAAAGGAAGGAAAGAAGGAAGGAAGGAAGGAAGGAAGGAAGGAAGGAAGGAAGGAAGGAAGGAAGGAAAGGAAGGAGGAAGGAAGGAAGGAAGGAAGGAAGAGAGAAAGAGACGACAACCACCAACAAAAACCTCAGGATACTGATGTGGGCAGAGAACCAGAATGGGGAAGTACAGGGCTGTAGGAACATACAATAGTACCAAGCCAGCTGAAGGAGTCTGGGTGGTGGCGGGATCTTCTGGGGGGGCGGTGCTTCCTGTCTCTACTTCCCACCCCAGTGAGAATGAGTTGGCCAGGAATCTAAGTCCCAGGAGGACAGGAATTGGGATGTTTGTTCAGGTACGTATCTCTGATGCCTGAAACAGAGTGTGACCCTTAAAATATTTGTTAATTGAGAGGGGGGAAAGGTATATCTGGAAGAGGGAATCACATATGCAAAGGCGAGCAATCTAATCTTCAAAAGTTTAGTCTAAGCGAGGCATGGTGGGACATGCTTGTAATCGCAGTACTTTGGAGGCTAAGGTAGAAGCTTGCCATGAGTTGAGGCTAGCCCAGGCTATGTACTGAGACCTTGTCTCAAGAAGCAAAGCAAAACGAAGTTCAGTGTGGGGATGGGGGGGGGTGTTCGATATTTGGCAGGTCTGCAGTCAGGAACCTAGAAACAAAAAGTCTAGCCTGGGCTGTCACATACACAGTAAGAGGAGGCAGCAGGAGGGAGGAAGACCACGGGCCTCAGTGGACCTTGGTCTCATTGCGTGGCTAATGAGAATTACTAGGGAGTTTAAAGCAGATAGATGTATAAAAAAAGAAAAAAGAAAACTCTCCAGCTACTGCTTTGCTGTGAAATTATAAAGGACCAGGCCAAAGGAGTGGCTACTGTAAGCGGGGTTACAGGATTGAAATGTCTTCCCCAGTCCCCTTAGCAAACCTCTCTTCCCTGCTCCCTAAAACATAAATAAACAAAATCTTTTTCTCTAAACCTGCCCTCTGTCTCCCCCCAGTCTTTGTTCCTTGGGGCTTGGGGTAAGTGACTTCTGTCTCCCCTTAGGTGGCTGCTATACCCAAAACCATTCTTTGAAGACACTCCCTACATCCTAGAACCCGGAGACTACCTCACCTTAGAGGCCTGGGGCGCGTCAGACCCCAGTGTGGGTTCCCTGAAGCCGATGAAGTTGGTAAGGAGTAGGGAGTGCCCACGGGCTCTTTTATGCCACTGGTCCCAGTTCGCACGGCCTCACACCCGTGGGCAGGAGACGGGAAGTAAGAAAGTGTAGACAGCTCCTTGGAGACTGCCACCCCATCCCTGTCCCAGAATTCCTATTGGGAACTGGACTAAAGGAGAGGAAAGGATTGGCTCAAAGGATGGGTCAAAGGGGTCATTTTAAGGGGTCTCAGGATCCAGAAAATCCTAGGTCCCCAGCCCATCGGCTCTTCCCCCACCTGTGGGCTGGTGTTTCAGCCATTTCTCCTCTGCAGGGCTGTCCAAGTGTGGAAAAGCCTGCCGAGCCCAAGGTAAGGTGCTATACTTGGAGGTCACAGAGAGTCTTTAATATATTGGGGTGGTTGTTATTATGGCTTGGATAGGAGATAAGGGTGAGGGGAGGCCAAAGCTAGGTCTGGGAGCGCAGACGTGATGGGCTTACTGGAAACTGGCTGTGATGTGAAAGGACCAGAGTGGGAATTACATAAAGAGATGGTATTCAGGAGAGAGGGTGGGGGTCTGGGTGAGGGAGCTCCAGGCGCATGCTTGGTAGAGCCCAACGCACAGACCCTGTCTGAATTCATATCACAACCATCAATCTGACACCTCTTCTCTTCCGCTCCCCCTCGCCAGGCTGTGGTGTATGAGGCCCCAGGTTTTCAGGGCAGGAGTTGGGAAGTGAGCAGAGACGTCTACAATCTGCAGCAGCCAGAGGACAGCCAGAGTCCCCAACTGGTCTCTGTGGGGTCCCTGCAAATTCTTGGTGGCTGGTGAGGACTTAGAACTGCTCCTTCTACCCTCTTTCCCCTGCTGGCTTTTATCCTTGGGCGGGGATAGCAACCTAAGCTGTTTGGGGTCATGGGCTTAATTTGTGGCTCAACCTATCTTCACCCTTCCCCTAGCTGGGTGGGCTACGAGAAGGAGGGCTTCCGGGGCCACCAGTACCTGCTGGAGGAGGGCGAATATGCTGACTGGTCGCAATGGGGAGGCTACGATGAATTGCTGACCTCTCTAAGGGTCATCCGGACGGTAAGCAAGGGCAGCTGGGCTGTCCTCGCATCCCCTAACCACAATCCGACTTCTTCCCGTGCAATCTGGAGACAAAAGTTTGTGCCTGCCTCCGTTCTTCCTGGCAGTGTACCCCAGAGGGTCAGTCTCGCTGCTTCCTGTGACTCTTACCCGGAACATACCGATATTACCCGTGATTCCCTGGGTGGGTGGCATCCCAGGGGTCTGCATCTGTGAGCCGGAGAAATCTGACTGTCCCTGGTGCCCAGGACTTCGGGGATCCGGCTGTGGTACTGTTTGAGGCCGTGGACTTTGAGGGACATGGCGTGGAGGTGAGCTCGGCACTACCGGACGTGGAGTTACTACAACACGGACCCAGCACACAGGCCATCCACGTGCTCAGCGGCGTGTGAGTAATCGGCCCCCCCCTCCACCCTACCGAAGGCGGTTCCGGGAGAGGCGCCCATTGGCCCCTTGCTGACCACGTCCTCTCTGCAGGTGGGTGGCCTATGAGCAAGTGGGCTACTCAGGGGAGCAGTACGTGCTGGAGAAGGGCGTGTATCGCAACTGTGAGGACTGGGGCTCCGGCAACAGCGCCCTCGGCTCGCTGCAGCCCGTTTTGCAGGTGTGTGTGCGTGAAGGGGGCGTGGTCTAGGAGGTGGGTGGGACCAGGCGAGAGGGAACCACTGGAGGGGGCGTGGTCTGGGGGTGTATGGGCGGGGAAGGGCCTGATGGGCGAGGGAGGGGAGGGCAAGGCATGGGGGCGTGGCCTGGGCTGTGGGCGGGGTTTGTGTCGGGGAGGCGGGGCATCTGGAGACAGTGGCGCTAGCGCCTTCTAGGGAGAGTTACCTGCCGCGGTTTTGAAATCTCAGCGTTGCTGAGGCTCGAAACCGGCAGTTTCCTCGAGCCCCAAAACTGATCTCTCCCTTCAGGTCGGGGAGCACGACCTGCACTTTGTCTCTAAGGTAAGGACGCGGCTCCTCAGGGATCTGGGGGAGCACCTTGTGTCAAAGCGCTTCCCCTCCCCGCCCATACGCCGGCTCTTTTCTACGTCCACCTCCTATTCTCTCTCTCCCTCCAGATTCAGCTTTTCTCGGGTCCTGACTTCCTGGGCGACCACGTCTCCTTTGAAGATGACCAGGCTTCCCTGCCCTGTTCTTTCAAGCCCCAGTCATGCCGTGTTCACGGTGGCAGGTGAGCAGGTGGAGGGGGTGGGATGCTGGGAGGGGCAGGGGCGGGAGCAGGGGCGGGAAGACAGTACACGCTTTCAGATGACTTTCAGCTGTTATTTCCTGAGTCATTCCCTTTTAAAACAAACAGAATAAAGTTGTAATGGAAAATATTACGCTACGGATCTTTGATAGCACAATAGCACCTGGTGGCACACATGGAAGGAGAAAACAGGAGAATCCGCTTAAACCAACCTCAGTTCACCCACAGACCAGTCCGGACTACCTGAGACCCTGTATCAAACAACATTTTATCTCTAACTACTTTTTAAAAAAATTCTGACCTAACAGGAAATTTCAGGATATGTATCACTGAAAGAACTTTCCTTAGAGCACATGCCTAGATTCCAAAAGCCTTGGCTATAAAGCCACAGAAAGTACTTTCCTCCCACATAGGCACAAGTCATGAGATCGTAGCTAGGAGAATGTCCATTTTCGAATTTGCCCCGTTGTTGTCTTGCAAATGCGTTTTGAAATTAAGTTGCTTTTCTTAGGATCTACAGTGGTTTGGGACGGTTTTGGTCTCTAATTTCTAACAATCTCCTTCACTTTTTTTGGTTGCATACCACTTAATTGTTTGACAAAGCCTAATGAGTTTCCCATTGTCCATATCTGTCTGATTGCTTTCTGGTGGCATCCTTTGTTCCTCTCCATATTTTCTGAGGACTGGTTGAACTGAAAGCCTTGGTTAGGTTGTTTTGCTGGCAAATTCTGCAAAAGTGGTGTTGTATACTTCCTGTCGTGTGTCTATGAAGCGCATAATAGCTGATCGTCTTACTTTTTAAAGTAAGATGTGTGTGACTATATATAATTTATTTGAGAGAAGAGGAGAGGAGAGAGAGAATGCATACCATAGCACAAAGGTGGAATCAGAGGACAACTTTCAGAAGCTGGTTCTTGCCCACCACCAACTATGCTTCTGGGAATTGAACTTCAGTCACCACATTTGCACACAAGCACCTTGCCCACTGAGCTAACTTCTGGGCCCCAGATCAATGGAGATTTTCAAAGTGTTGTAATGAGCTCATAGATTTCTATGTATTTGACATGTATCAGTCCATTGTGGTCACTATTCTTTGTTGTGTCCAGATGGCCTTTGGTCAGCGGAAACAACCTTCACATAGACTTCTGGTCCTTTTGACCTGATTCCAATAGTTTTGGAAACTTATTTTTCAGTACAACGTAATGCTCAGGATTGTCTGTACATTGCTCACCAAAACCTGAATCAGTAGATTCTTCCCACATTTCCTCTGCATGTTCTGTGTTTCAAGATTTTAATTCCAATATTGCTCCTCAGAGTGAAAACCAGTGAAAGTTGTCTGAGGGTTCTTCGTGATTCTTTTTGTCCTCAGGACATTTACCTACATCCTTATTTATACATAGTTTAAAGAAAAATCTTCTAAAGAAACTTAAAACATAGAAGTGGCCTATACCTGTAATTCCCAGTATTTGGGAGAGTGAGGCAGGAGAATCACTGAAAATTTTGAAGCCAACCTGGGTTACATGAAACCCTATTTCAAAAACAGACAATGGGCTGGAGAGATGGTTCAGGGGTTAAGACTCTGTCACGCAAGCAGAAGGTCCTGAGTTCAGATTCCAGGTCCTACGTAAAAAATGCCAGGTGAAAATGATGGCAGCCTGCATTTCCTGCCCTGGTGAGCGGAGCCTGGGAAAACCCAGAAGCAAAAAGGAGGTAGAAACAATCCAGGATGATTCCCAAAGTCACCCAGGGTGTCTTCCACAGGGACACACAGTGCCTTCTGATACACACCCACACACACACACAAATGAATACATTTAAAAAATATTAAACCAACAACAATTCAGAGGTATCCTAGCTCCTGGAAGATGAAGGGTCACCTGTGGCTGCAAAGTAAGTTCAAAGCCAGCCTGAGATACATGGAATTCTGTTTCAAAATCAAAAGAAAAAAGAAGGAAATTTGAAATAATCATGTTGTGTGTGGTTATGTCACCAATTTGTTAGATTTATTTACTTAATTCAATGTTCTGTTTTTTTTTAGGAGCACGCTTGTCTATTATCTGTCTATTTCTTTCTTTATTGGAGTTCTAAGAACTGATCACGGGGCTGGTATATGTGAGGCAAACCTCCTACAACCCAGCCACATCTGTTTGTTTTTGTCTTAAATATACAAACTGTTTTCACCTTTCCTGCCTTAGCGCAGGTTCTTGTAACAAGATGTCATAAACTCTGTGGCTCAGATAACAGAAATTTAGTTTTTATTATCTTTTTAAAAATTTTAAAGGAATATTTATTATTACTGGGGGGTTGTGGGGTTGTAAACTGTGCTGTGATTCCAAGGAGGTTTAAACTCAGGCAGCAAGGGCCTTTACCCTCTAGCCGTCTTGCTGATCTGGTTCTTTCCTTCTGCTGCGTCCTTACATAGTGGAGAGACTGGAGCTCTAGTCTCTTCCTACTCTTATCAGGAGACACATCCACTCCGCCCGTGCGACTTCATCTAACCTACCTGCCTTCCAAGGACCCCATCTCTGTGCACCACTACATTGGTGGTATGGTTTGAGGGGTACGAATATTCCATCTCAGTCCGACCACCTTTCACCATCCTCCCTCTATAGGGAAGTGGTTTTTTTGTTTTGTTTTATTTTAGTATTTGGTTTATACACCTATTGATTCTTTCTGAAGATATAAGCAAATATATATTCTTCTAGAGATATTCATATGACCCCTAGACTCCAAATATATTTTAGTCCCTTCCGCATATAAAAGAGAGTTTATTACAACCTGGTAAAGATGCTAAACTCCACTAAATTGTATATTTATTTGACCTATCCTTTGTGTGTGTGTGTGTGTGTGTGTGTGTGTGTGAGAGAGAGAGAGAGAGAGAGAGAGAGAGAGAGACTAGGACTTGAACCCAGGTCTTGTATGTACTAGGCAAGTATCCTTAGGACTCTCTTTTTACTTTGCTAAGATGTCCAGGTTTGTCTTAAACTCGCTCCGTAGCCCAGGTTGTCCTTGAACGTTTGATCCTCTGCCTCAGCAGGTATTACAGGACCAACTTTAACCAGTCCCATATTGATGGGTATTTGGGCTCTTTGCATTCTTGGCTATTGTATACAGTGATGTAACAACTAGTCTTGTGCATGTGCTGTTTTCATGTTTTTGAGGGAGGACCTTGGATGGGCTTCTAGGTAGGGAATTGCAGATTACTTACCTTCAGAATATTGAGTAAATCGCCAAATTCCCCTCTAAATCTCAGCATAGTTTCTTTAGACTTTTAAGTCTGACCTCAGTCTCTGCTGTAGAGCCTGTCCACCCTGGCCCTCCCTGTCCACCCTGGCCCTCCCATGGACTGGGAGAGAGGTCTACTCTGGGCTTTCGGGATATCTGGTAGGCTCAGATGACTGATCATCTTACCCCACTTTTCTTCTCCCCAGCTGGATCCTGTTTGAAGAGAATAACTTTGAGGGGGACCAATATATTCTGTCAGAGGGCGAGTTCCCATCTCTCACAGCCATGGGCTGCCTGGCTTCCACCATCCTGGGCTCTCTCCGGAAGGTACCCCTGGTGAGTGGGGGTCTTGTCCAGTCTCAGGAAACCCCAGAGGCAGAGAGAGAGTCTTGGGCACTGAGCCCTGAGGTACCACCTAGTGGGTGGGTTGAGAATTGTCTTCCACAGACATCCCCCAGGGGCCTCGGATTCCGGGGCTTCTAAACTAGTTCAACTTACTAGGTGTTTATTGAGCCTTCATGGTGACCCAGAATGAGCACTGATGTGCTGGACCAGGGAAGAGCTGGACAGAGGTGATCCAGGCACCGTGTAATAAGCACTTGTGTCTGTTTAAGATTGGGAGAAGTGCCTGACTTCACCCCGTGACGCTTGCTGCATCCTCGTAAGGCAGGTGGTCATTAGTAGATGTGCAAACTGAAATGGGCACAGAGCTGCTCTGTGACTTGCTTCAGGTCCCACAGCCAGAAACAAGCAGGGCAACTGTTCCCCCACTTTACCTAGCTCTACATTTACTACCGAACTTTGGGCTCCAAGCTGGATTGGGGTCTGGAGCCCATGTGTGTGGACTCCAGTAAGTAGTTTTACTTCCTCCAGCTTCAGTTTCCCCTCTGCTACATGGGGACCATGATAGCATCCACCTCATAGGATAGTTGAGGCATGAGAATGAAATTGACCACCACGACTGTACTGAGGGTCTGGCCTGCAATGAGCTGCGAATAAATGGAAATAGCTAGTGATCAGTATGAGCAGTACAATCATCATTAAAGAGGAACCAGAGGGCTCGTAGAATAAGCCCCAGGTTTCCAACCTGGCCATCAGTTTTAAAAATGCCATTTAGGGCTGGCAAGATGACTCGGGGGTTAATACTCTGTCCTGAGTTCAGATTTCAGGTTCCAAGTGAAAAAAAAACACCATGTGGAAAGGGTGATGTCGGGCACTTTCTGCCCTGGTGGGCGGAGCCTGGGAAATCCCAGAGCAAAGCAAGGAGGTAGAAGCAATTCAGGATGATTCTGGAAGTCACTCAGTCCTCCACAGGTACACAGTGCCCTCTGAGACACACACACACACACACACACACACACACACACAAATAAATAAAATATTTAAAAATGCCATTTAACAGATGGTCAGGCATGGTGGCACACCTCTGCAATCCCGAAATTCAGGAAGCCAAGGCAGAAGACCTGACCGTGTTATGTACTGAGTTCCAGGCCAGCCTGGAGAATTTAGAGAGATCCTTGCCTGGCTCAAAAAGAAAGTAACATATTTAAAAGGTGTTTTTAAAGTACCACTCACCAGAACCAATGTCCGAGGTGGTGCTGGTGTGTCACATGCCAGAATTGAGACTCTAGGGACGCTGGTGGCGAGTGCTCTCAGAAGCTGGGAGGCCTGGGCATCCAGATGTTGGGTCTGTGGGACGCAGCCTGGGTCTGGGGATGTCCTGGCCTCACCCCTCCTCTTCCCGGCCCCAGCACTTTTCAGAGCCTGCCATCTTCCTGTACGGCCTGGAGTGTTTCGAGGGCAAGGAGATTGAGCTCAGTGGGGAGGTGCGGAGCCTGCAGGCCGAGGGCTTCAACAACCACGTGCTGTCTGTGCGCATCAAAGGCGGCATGTGAGTAGGGTGGGGGATGGGCGAGTGGCGGGATGGAGACCCCAGGATTTTTTTTTTTTCCTTTGCCCACTGCCAAGCTCGAAAAGAGGGAGAAGTATAGACCGGGCTTGGTTGGATCCCGGTCCCATGAGTCTCTGGGGTCCTTACCGCTGACTCCCGTGAAAAGAGGAGACGGAGGTCGTTCTAACATCTCTGTGTCTTCACCTGTCTCCCCGTCTCTCCGTGTTCCTGCCTGTGGCTCTAACTCTTGCTGCGCCCAGCTGGGTGCTGTGTGAACACAGCGACTTCCGGGGCCGCCAGTGGCTGGTGGGCAGCTGCGAGATCACCAACTGGCTGACCTACAGTGGCACCCAGAGGGTGGGCTCCCTCTACCCCATCAAGCAGGTGGGTAGCACGTGGCGTGAGGCTTGTCCCCGTGTGCGCCTGCGCCTTTCCCAAGGCATCTTTTTTTGTGTTCTCTCACAATCGCGTGTCCCTCTATCATTCGTGGCCCTACCCTCTTCCTACCCTCTTTTTTCTTCCGTCACCATCTACTTAATATTTTGTTTCCTAAATCAGCTCACCTTTTTTTTTTTACCTTGTCCTAAGGATTCATATCCATAAAATCATGAATTTGTTGCATATGTTTTTTAAATATTTTATTTTCTTTGAAAGGGAGGGGGAGAGAGAGAGAACATGTATATGCATATAAATGTTATGGCACATGGGTGAAGGTCAAAGGACAACCCATGGAAGTCAGTTCTCTCCTTCTTCCACCACATGGACTTCTGGGAATTGAACTTGGGTTGTCAAGTTTGTGAGCAGGCACCTTACATGCTGAGCCAGGCCCTATGATAAATTTATTACATAGAGATGAACATTATCTAACACACTGCACAGTAGGTTAGTAAGCCCACTTTGATTTGAGAAGCACGGACCCTGCACATTCACGAGTGTCTGTGCATCTGTGCCTGGTTACCCAACTTTGATTTCATTTCTTCACACATGAAATTCTGGGGCAGCATGACTATGGCCTGTGTGTGTGTGTGTGTGTGTGTGCGCGCACATGCAAGTGCATTCCTGGGAGCATACTGTCTTTGTGCCTGCTGTGCTTATGCCCGGAAGCATGCTCATGTGTGTCTGTGTAGGAGCCCTTCACTCACAACGCCCATGACAACTTTGCCGGAAGGAATCCTGGAGATTATCTCCAACCCTCACATTTTACAGATAGGGAAATAAAGGCCCAGAGAAGTGGACAGATTTGCTCTGCAATCTTGGACATGTCCTGTCCTCCTCTCCCAGGGACCAGACTCTGTCTCCTCATCTTTAAAACAGGCCTAGCATGTTGCGTCCTGGGCGTGTGCGAGAGTGGAAGAGCCCCAGTGCGTGCAGACCCTTTAGGGTGGGATTCGAGTGGAGAGCACATGTTGGAGTGATGACCACGTGCTGTGACTTTCATTCCTAATGGAGACCCCCCACTGGTCTGGGCACAGTCAGTTCTAGCACCTGGCAGCGTGACGTCTGTTGTGCCTCTCTCCAGCCTGCATGTGTTTCTCTTTGTAAACATACGTGTGCGCACATCCGCTGCTTCTTTTCCTGCCTTCTCCACCTTGTAACCCATGTTGACTTGGACCGTGTGATCCTGGGGACCGCAGCCAAGTCATCGTCTTTATTATTTTCTTTATTGTGTGTGTATGCGTGTTTGTGGGGGGGGGGCAGTGTGCCACAGCACACGTGTGGAGACTAGAGGACAATTTTTAGGAGTTGATTCTCTCTTTTCATCTTGCCGTTTCTGGGAATAGAGCTCAGGTCATTGAGCTCAGCATTCAGGTCCTCTACCCACAGAGCCATCGGACGGACCCCAGACTTATAGCCTTACACTCGTCTGTCCCCGTGGCAAGTCTGAGCACCTGGCATGGAGCCGCTGGGAGGCGTGTCAGTTAGAGCGAGTGGGTCCGCTGGCTGCATGCGCGTCTTTTGTGAACTGCGCCGCCTTGTGGAGCACCGTGTGTCTGTGTGTCAGGCTCTGCTTCCCGGTGTCTGCAGGCGGCTGGGGTTATTCAGAGGTGCCACAAATGTCTCTCAGTGTGGATGTATAGAGAGAAGCTGTGACTTGGAAGCATGATCCTGGTGGGTCTAGAGTTGGGCAATGGGACTCCTTGGCTGGGGGAGGGGTCGGAATCCCTGACTCTTAGCCTTTCCCTGTCACCAGCGCCGAGCCTATTTCCGCCTCTGGAATGCAGCTCTGGGGGGATTCTTAGCAGTACCGGATCATGTGGAAGACATGAAGGCGGGCCGCGTGGTGGTCTCTGAGCCCAGAGCTGGGGGCAGCTGCATCTGGTACTATGAAGATGGGCTACTGAAGAACCAGGTATGATCTGCTGCACCCCACACATTTACAGACCCACCTCAGGAAGTCTAGTCAAAAACAGGACACATGGGACCTTGGGGATGTAGATAATGAAAGTGGAAAATATGAGCTCTTACATTAAACCCTTAAAAGATTAGGATTTTAAGTTTTCCGTCTCCCAGTGAAAGGGAAGAACGACGAAGGGACTTGTCTAGGGTCACGGTCCTAAGAGCCAGGGTTCAAACCCAGTGTACGGAGGGTGGCTTGGGCATGAGAGATTCCCAGTACCTGTGGGAAAAGCAGAGTCTAATGTCTTTCTGGGTCCTCAGGTGGCCCCCACCATGAGCCTGCAGGTGATCGGACCTCCCAGTCCAGGTTCCAAGGTAGTGCTGTGGGCCGAGAGCCGCCTGCCACGCCAAACGTGGAGCATCAACGAAATGGGCCACATCTGCAGCCAGATGTTTGAAGGGCAGATCCTGGATGTGAAGGGTAATATGGGCTGTAGGGGGTGTGTGGGGGAGGGAACGAGGGGACCGTGTTGCCCTCAGGGTTCCCTAAACACCTCTGAATCCTCCCCCTTCCAGGTGGCCGAGGTTATGACCGGGACCATGTGGTGCTGTGGGAAGTGACTAAAGACAGACCATCTCAGATCTGGACCATCCATGTACTTTGAACCACACACCTCTCCCAAACCCCAGAGGCTTTGACTGGCAGGAAATGTTTTTATAGGTTTTTGTTGTAACATAAGTTATTTTCTAATACGCTGTCAAGTGTCGTCCTATCTGTGCATCTTGATATTTGGGGTCTTGGGGTGCCTCTGTTGAGGTTCATTTCTTCCTTCCCTGCTGGGTTTTATTTATTTGGTGATGGTGAAGGATCAGATGTGGGGAAGGGACTCTCTCTGCCACAAGAGGGAGCTCTTGGATCACATTACCTGGTACATCCCTTGCCACACTTTCCAGAACCTACTTTGGAGTCAGGTTGGCCCCCCAACTCCTACCTCCTAGGATACAGCCACCAGCCAAACTTCTGTAGTTTCTACCTTCAAGGGATGCTCATCAGTCCAGTGTAGGATTCCAATGGGCAAGAGCCCACCTCATGATTTCAAAGGGAACAGAAATGGAGAAAGACATCTCAGCTGACGCGCTCGGGATGGAAAGGGGGTGGCCAGGCTAGAGAGGTGGCAGAGGAAAGTGTACCAGCAACGCCAACAGGTCCACCGGGGGGAAATGTCAACATATGAGACCATAGTGGAGCCTGGAAAGACGGATGAGGGGGAGGCACACCCTAAGACAGCTTTCTCCAGGATTCCGTCTCCCCCAACTGAT
This sequence comes from Typhlomys cinereus, assembly GCA_023101885.1. Lineage (NCBI taxonomy): Eukaryota > Metazoa > Chordata > Mammalia > Rodentia > Platacanthomyidae > Typhlomys > Typhlomys cinereus. The sequence continues at coordinate 1,365,725 of JALPQD010000512.1, read as the reverse complement.
CTCAAAGCTATGGTCAGTAAAGCCAGGACACAGGCCTGGGTTCCTGGCCAGCTGACAGAGTGGGTAGAGAGACGTAGGAGCCGGGCAGCACCCAGCCCTGAAGCGAGAGCTTCTAGCTTTTCTAGGCTCCTTTCTTGGCTCACGTCCCCGGGGAGACACAGAGGCAGATGTATCTGGGCTCCTTCCCTCTGCAGCTCCAACTGCCAAGCCCCAGGAGAAAGTGGTTAAAGTGGCCGTTTGCCCGACCGCCTGCTGATCCTCCCACTCGGCTGTGGTCAGAGATATTCACACACGTCTCTTATGAGCTGTTCTGGGAACACCCAAATATGGGGGAGGGGGTGTTTCCTGGATCTGGGGAATCTCCCTGAAACTCTCATTCTGAGGACACACCTGGGTCACGGAACGGAAGGCTGCCCTGAGTCAGCTTTTTTTTTTTTCCTTTTAAGGCCTGGGAGTCAGGGGTGGGATTTAGAGCCAGCGGGGGCACTCCACCCCCAACATTCAGGCACAAGTGAAGCAAATACAACCAAAGGGGACATTGAGAGGGACAGGTTTTGGGATCTCGTCTCCGCAAGGTGATGCTAAGGGGTCTCTTTAGGGTAGAGAAATTGAGAGGCACCTCTTGTACTGCCTTCCCCGTCCATAGGCGTAGAAAGCGCCCACTGCTGCGCACGTGATAAGCAGTAATGACCCCACACGCAGGGCCCTATCTAAGCACAAGTAGAACTTTATTGCCCCCCAGCTGTGTGTTACTTGTCAGGTCCTGTCAGTGCCGCCCCCTTTTGGCCATCCTCCCACCCCCCAGCATCTGTCACTTTCCACCCTTCCTGGGATCGCTGACTTCAGCCCTTCCCAAGGACCCAGGGGATTCTCTGGCTACAGTGGGGTGGTTGGCGGCTATTTCAGGAGCATAGGGCTGGAGGGCGACACCGTCACCTTAACTGAGGTACAAGAAGTGGATTAAGGTGTTGGCCAAGAAGAGAAAGAAATTGCCCCCAGCCATGTAGCCGAGCGCTGGGGCCCCGCTCCTCATGGTCGGTTTGGTGGTTTTGATGCTGGTCATGGCACCCACGGGGTGAGTGTGTTGAGTCGGGCTGTGGACGGTCGTGGCAAGAGTAGAAGGAGTAGAAGGAGTGGTCGGGCTGGACGTGGTTTGGTTTTCCATGACTCCGGTTTGTATCTGTAAGAGACGCACACTGTTCAGGGGGTGTCTGGAAGGACACGGGCTGCCCCCATCTACCTTCCCTCAACTCAAGGCTTCCCTAGAGCTTCTGCTGCAGGTCCTGTTGGGATGGGGGGCTGCTTCCCCGCTTCTGCTCTGAAGAAACCCCCTTTCGCCTCTTGCAGACCAGCAGGAGAACTTTGTCCCTCCCCCAGTAAAGTAACAGTTGAGGGTTTCACAGGGGTCAAAGGCCCCTGGCAACATGGGGGGGGGGGTTAGGGCCATGGCAAAGGCCAGATGTCACAAGCTGTCCCTGATGCTTGATCGAGCGGAAGCTGCAGCTGCTCTTGATGGGAATTAAACTGGTTTTGGTGGTGATCAAACTGCCCTTGACGCTTGATCGAGTTGTTCTTGATCAAGAACTTGATGACTCCGTCCCCTGAACTAAGCGGGCCCCTCGGGGCATGTGGAAGTCACCAAAGCTGCCTCCCAGAGTGGCAGTTGATTTAGAAGCCTGGATGGGACGCTCCTGTCTTTGCCTTCCACACACTCAGGTTTCTCTCCAGCAGGGGCGGGGGAAGGGCCTCCTGCCAATGCCCAGCTCAAGGCAGGCATCCTGAGCATGTCCTCTCCCTTTCCCTCCCCTTCCCAAGAAGGGCCCTTGCTGTAATCGTCTTCAGCAGTGCTGTCTCCTATGCTTCTTCAAGACCCTGTGTTACACAGGTGCCTCCATGCAACTGGAGCCCCCGCGAAGGTTCCCCCTATAGGAATCTAGTCTTCTGCTTGGGCAGCCCTCGGGCAGTCTGACCGCACCCAAGAGGGCTGAAAGCCTCAGTATTCAGGTGGGCATTATGCAGGTCCTGTACATCTGACTCTGTCCCCACGCCCCACGGGAGAAGGTGTGCTCCCCAGAAACCTGCACTCCCTTTGCCTGCCCATCCGAGCCACTCAGGGGAGAGCTGGTGGTCCGAGCTGGTGGTGCCAGCAGAAGCTCTGAAAGCTGCTCTCACCTGAACCACAATCAGGAGGCTGAAGGTGAAGAAGAAGAAGCTGTTCATCCCGGCAGGCTCTGGCAGGGCTTCCGCTGCAGCTTTGGGAAAAGACCTGTGGACTGTCTGCAGGCTTCTTTCAGTGTGGCTGCTTTTGAACCGGGAGTCTAAGGAGTGGGGAGGTGTAGAAGGAGGAAGGAGGGAGGAAGGAGGGAGGGCCCTACCGGGCGGGGAGGGGAACTGCTTCCTTCCTGCAGGCCTGGGGGTGGATGAAACTAGCTTCTTAAGTTCTAAGGCCTGGTGGATTAGTCCTGAGTTCTCACTCCCAGGGAATGAGAGATGTGGTCAGTTAGCAGTGTCCTAGGCTTGGAATCTTCCTTTCACCACTTGACAGCTCTGAGAGACGGAGGCTCAAAGCTCAGTCTCTGAACCCACTCAACTTCTACGACAACAAAAAGTTGCCTGAATCTCATTTTTTTTTTTTTTTAAATTAATTCAAGGTATGGTCTGTGAAGCTGAGGCTGGTCTCAAACTCATGATCCTCCTGTTCAGCTTCCTGAGTGCTTGGATTTACAGATGTGCACCACCATGAAGGCTTAGAACCCATCTTAAGAGAGCCAACAACGGGCAAGTGGGATGGCCCATCGGATAAAGGAGCTTGCCTCGTAAGCCTGCTGACCCGAGTTCAATCCCTGTAATCAGGTAAAGCTGGAAGGAGAGCACAGACTCTGTGAGTTGTTCTCTGATCTTCAGATGTACCGTGTGGCACGTGTGTACCAACTCACACCCATCACGCATACACGATAACAAATTTTTAAAATTAAAAAATATATGAAACGTGAAAATCATAATAAAAAACTGTACATAAAATTTGAATAGACAGTGAGCTGGATATGAGCTCTCATATTTGTAATCCCAGCCTTAGGGAAGCCGAGGCAGGAGGGTTGTTGTGAATTCGAAGTCAGGTTACGTCTCAGAGTGCGACCTTGTCTCAAAAATTATTAAAAACGGCAAATATTAGAAACCATTCTATAAATAGTTGAAGCATTTTGCTTCAATTTAAAGTCCAGGCACCTACAACCCCAACCCTTGTGAGATGGAAGCAGGCAGACCAACCTCAGCTAATAATCAGCTTGAGTATAGCCTGGGATACCTGAGACACTGTTAGAAAACACACACACACACACACATAAGACAGACACACACACAGAGACACACACACACACACAGACACACAAACACAGACACACACAGAGATACACACAGAGACACACATACAGACACACAGACACACAGAGACACATACACACACATTCACACCCACACCCCCCCCCACACACAGACAGACAAGAAAGAGACAGAAGCTGAAGAGAGTGGGATGGATGTAGGTTTCATGACAAGGTGGCGTGACAAGGCTGGGGGCCCATTTAGATTGAGGAAGAGGTGGTGGGGTTCTGTGAAAATGGAGAAATGCCTGACTAGCTTTATCTACCCCTGTTCTCTGTGGCTTCGGGCTCCTCATTTCTTTTTTTTTTTTAATTTTTTTTATTATTTATTAAATTGTGTGTGTATGCGTGTGTGTGCTCGTGTATGTATATGTGGGTATGTAGAACCACGGACGAATTTGGGAACCACCATGGACGCCTCCACCTCCTCCTTGTTTACTCTGCCCCGGGATTCACAGGCTCCGCCCTACCAGGACCAGAAACTCAGGCCGCCCCTGCTTCTGCCCAGCGTCTATACATGGGGTCTAGGATCCGAACTCAGGACCTTCCGCCTGCAAGGCAGAGGCTTAACCCCTGAGCCACCTCTCCAGCCCTTCGGGCTCCTCATTTCAAGAGAAAGGACTAAAATGATTTTCTTCCACAAGAAGTTAATATTTTATTTGAAGGAGAGGAAAGAAAATGAGAGAGAGAAAGAGATCATGATATGCATATTCATGTGCATGGGTGGAGGTCAGAGGTCCACTTTCAGAAGTCAAATTTCTCTCCTTCCACCACATGGGCTTCTGGGAATCGAACTCAGGTCACCAAGCGCTTTACCTGCTGACTTATCTAGCCAGCTCCATTTTTAATGTTTTATTTATTTACTTATTTGAGAGAGAGATTGAACACACCATGGTGCATATGCAGAGGTCAGAGGATAACTTTCAGAAGTCACTTTTCTCCACCATGTGGGCTTGGGGACTGAATTCAGGTTGTCAGGTTTGTGTGCAAACCTAAGTATCTTAACAGCAGCAGCAGCTTAAGTCCCTTTGCTCTGGGACGGAGGGGAGTGATGGATTTCCATTAGAGAGGGGACTGTGGGAGGAGCCCCAGGCTGTTTGGATGGTGCCCCATTCCATACTTTTCCCCCCTCCCCACTGAAGCCTTGGTGATGCTGGGCGATAGGTTTTCTAATTATCTCACTTGATTGATGAAAGAATTGACTCGTCCGGGGTCCCAGATGGTGGAGCCAATCTCAGTGAAATCTAAGTGCAGGTCTATTTGAAGCCGTGGTCATATATGTTATCTTCAGGGCTGCTGCTCTAGAACTCACTGATTAAATCTTTTAAAAAATTTTTTGAAGGGGGGGAGAACATGGAACCCCATCTCCCTGGCTTAATATAATTGGTGTCTTATTTACATGCCAGATGGTAAAGGGGATCTCCCGCCCCCAAAACACACTTCCCTTCTCTGGTTAAGGGCCTTGGTCACCAATCCAGGTAAAAGCTGAGTGGGCCCTAGGGGGAGAATAAAGCTGAAAGGAAAAGAAGTGAGTCAAGGCTTGGGGGCGGGGAAGCGGGGGAGGAGAGGTGGGGCTGGTGGGTAGGGATGGAAGTGAGAGGAGTTTCTATCCTTCATCCTGGTTCCCTTGGTGTACCCAGAAAGGGGTTTCTGGGACTGTCTGAGAGCCAGAGAAGCAGCAGGTACCACAAGGGCCCGATGCCCAAAAATTGATCCTATTGGCTGAGCAATCTTCTTCCTTCTCGAGAAGAGGGTGGAGACTGTGAGCGCTGGTGTTGGCTGTGTGGTCATCCTTCCTGCTGGGGATGCGTGTGAGGTCTGAAACCTGTTTCAGTCAGTTCCGTCTCCAGTGCTTCAGACGTAACCAGGCCTGCATCCTAAGCAGGTGTTCTAACCACTGGGTCCCCACCGTTTCCCATCCTGGCTGCTGTGGTCGACGTCCGAGGCGGATGGAACACCAGGACGTGGGCGTGGTGGAGGGGAACGCCTGCTGTCCTGTCCATAGCGAGAGACAGCTTTGCATCTTGCCCACATCTGTGTAGACAGAACCCCAGGGGACAAGGTGAGGGAGAGCTCTAAGAAAGCCCCCCACTTCACAGAGAGGAAAGCTGAAGGCAGGTCAGTGGCAGAGCTGAGACCACAGGCCTAGTAGACTTCCTCGGGTCGTGTGCCCTGGTCTACTTGCTCCACGCCTGACTCGGGAACCTCATTAACCCACCCAGCTGGGAATCTTCTCTGGGATGAAGACCAAACTCCTTAGCATGACAGTCGAGGCGCTGCCTCCTTCCCCAGCCTCACATCTTGTTCTCTAGCATCTTCCACCGCACACCACATCCTAGCCCTCAGCCAACTGTGTGTGTGTGTGCGTGTGTGTGTGCGTGTGTGTGTGTGTGTGTGTGTGAGAATTACTTTTCCTGGGAAGATGCCACACAATCATCCACCACCTCAGACAGGAGTTTCTCGACCGACCCATGGGGTTACTTACAGGATAGGGGGAGGGTTACTGAGAGGAGCAGGAGCAACCCAAGGACATTACATCACCAGAAAGCTGCCCCCAGCATGGGTGCGACTCCCAGGCTGGGGCTCCAGGGTCTTCAAGCTGCTCCGGGGCCTCCTTGCAGCTGCTCTGCTTGGCTGCTTCTCCCACAGTGCCTGGCTGTTCAGCAGTCTTTTTTAGGATGGTTCACAACCCGCGGGCCTCCCTCAGACTGCCCGGCTTGCTTGGCTGGCAGGAGAGTCTCCTCCCCCAACAGGGAAGGCTCCGCCCCCTAGCTTGTAAATCTCAGGAACTTCCCGACAGTAGCAGTTGTTTCCTTACTGAGACTGGGGTTAAGGTTAAGCATGGCTGTTTGGAGGAAAAAGTGTCACATTACACCAGCCAACCCTGTATTCTCAAGGATTCAGTTCAGAACCCCCTCCCCAGGGAAACTTACCAGTTCCCAGGAAAAGACAGAGTTCTTCTGCCTCCCAAGAGCTCCTTCTGTTGACCATCGTGTCTTCTGGCCGGCCCCTGTAGCTCAGTCGGCAGAGCGCTTGCCTAGCATGCCCAAAGTCCTGGATTCCGTCTTCAGCATCACATAAAACTGGGCATGGTGGTGTACCCTTCAGTACCAGCATTGGGGAGGTAAGAGGCAGAAAAATCAGAAGGTCAGAGAGAGAGCTCAATGAGTAAGGCACCTACTGGAAAACCTGGTGATCTGAGTTCAAATCCTGAAAACCCACGTGGCAGAAGAAGAGAACTGACCTCCACTCATGTGGTGGGGCATGCATTTTTTTTCTCTCTCAATCTCTCTTTCTCTCTCAAGTAAATACTTTAAAAAGAAAAAGAAATCATGACTATGAATAAACCTCTTGTTCCCCTAAGTTGTTTGGGTCATGTACTCATTGAAGCCACAGAATTTAGGACAGCAAGCTATCTTTTGTTTTCTTGTCCTGTTGTCTGCAAGTCTTGCGAAGGTCTGGCTGTTGTCTCCTGCATATTCTCAACTACGGTGTAGGGGCTGGAGAGGTGGCTCAGGGGTTAAGCCTCTGCCTTGCAGGCGGAAGGTCCCGAGTTCGGATCCCAGATCCCACATATAGACGCCAGGCGGAAGCGGGGACGGCCTGCGCTTCTGGTCCTGGTAGGGCGGAGCCTGTGAATCCCGGGGCAGAAGGAGGTGAAGGCGTCCATGGTGGTTGGTGAATTCGTCCGTGGTTCTACACATACACAGACACACACACACACACACGCACGCGCACATACACACGCACATGCGCACAGTCGAATAAAAAAAAAAAAAAAGTAGGCTCAACTACGGTGTAAACCCCTTGTGGTCCTCCCCAAGAAAAGTGGGAGCAGCTTATCAGGGCCTCCTTTCTCAGGGGACCCTGAGTTAAATTCTTTCTCCCTTTCGCCCCATAGACGTATAGAAAGCTCTACTCCTTTTCTTTGCTGTCTCGTCGGGGAGAGGCAAATATTTTCAGAAAAAAAGCAGCCAAAAATATAGGGCTCTCCTCTCTGAACCCTTCAATTCTTCGTTGTAATGATAATCTCTCAGTATGGAGTCTGGGGCTGCCATAATAGTAACTGCACCTGTATTTTTGGCCTCGTTTGCGAGCAAAGCACCTAACGAGCTGAGCTATCTTGCTGGTTCTCATGCTCATGATTTCAATGCATAGTTGACTGTCATAGCAGAATAGTAAAGCCAGCATCAGGAATTGAGGGGAGAGACATAGCATATCACAGGAAGAGCTGAAAGAGGGACAAAGACCAATGTAGACCCTTCCAGCTTGCCAAATCCCAACAACTACCTTATCCACCTGATTAGGGAATGGATTTATGGATTATCAGTTAGATAATCTACAAGCTTGCCTTAGCTAGGTAATTCCTCACAGATTTGCCCAACACTTGGCTCTCAATGGTCAAGTGGACTGCTGATACTAGCTGCCACCCAAGAGAAACAGGATGATCCAGGCAATGGCATTATCAATGAGATGTTTGAGTAACTGAGACTTTAACAATCCCAAGATAAATAAGACAAGATAGAGAACTGAAAATCATAGACGGAAACTCCGTAACTGAGGATATAGTCCTGACAGTGAGGAAGACACATTTAACCTTGGGCACAACTGAAGAGAGAAGTAGTGAAGTTTTAAAAGACACAAAAATCACGGGCTAGAGAGATGGCTCAGGTCCTTTCAAGCAGAACGACCTGAGTTTGGATCCTGTTCCCACTTAAAAAAAAAAAAAAAAAAAGCCAGACAGAAGTGGTGGTGGTCTGCACTTCTGGCCCTGGTGGGAAGAGCCTGGGAAATCCCAGAGCAAAGCAAGGAGGAGGTAGAAGCAATCCAGGATGATTCCTGAAGTTACCCTTGGTCCTCCACAAGGACACACAGCACCCTCTGAGGCGCGCGCACACACACACACACACACACACACAGGTGCATGAGCAAAAAAAAGACATTACAGGGACGTATGTATTATAGTGTGTTTATTAAGTGCCTACTGTGTACTTGATAATGGTTTTGGTTTAGGCTTTGGGGATACATCAGAAAACAAAAAGATATAGTGTCTGCCCTTATGGAGTATATATATGTATATAACATATGGACCTAGTCGTTAAGGCAAGCCTGCGGGAGAGTATCTAATTTACATAGGAAGGCCCAGCCATGGTGGGTGGCTCCATTCCCTGGACAGACTAGTATTCTGGTGAGTAAAGTTTGCCCACTCTCAGTAATCCCTGTGGATATGGCTCCTGGTGTTGGTTTGAATTCTTCCGCCAAGCTGGATTATGAGCTGTAACCAAGACTCGTGAGCAAGAATAAAACCCTTCGTTCCCCTAAGATGTTCAGATTTGAGTTTCTCGGTACCATGGCGTCCAACTGCAGCATGGAGTTGACATCCAAATGGGTGAAGACAAAATGACTGGTGATTTTAGCTTTATTATGAGGAAGTTGAGATGTGGAAGAGAGAAATAAGTGCTTGGGACAGGTCACGTGGAGAAAGCCTCTTGTGTTGAGACATACAGAACAGGATTTCCTGCAGGCCAAACACCTTAGATTCTCAACCCAAAGCGACTTTTGCAAGTGTGCTGCTTTGTCTTCCTCCCTCCCTTTTTCCTCCTTCTCTGCTTTCTTCCTTTTTCATCCTTTCTTTGTTGTTGTCTGCTTGAGACTGAATCCAGGACCTTATACAAGTTAGGTAAAGTGCCTTAAGGTGAGATACATCCCCAACCCTTGTATTCTTGCGTGTGCGCGCGCGTGTTAACAGGCACACGTGCGCATGTGCAGGCCAGAGATCGGCTTCAGGTGTCTGCAGTTGTTTTCTGGGCTAGGGTCTCACTGACTCTCCTCTCCCTGGTTTGATTAATTGGCTCACAAATGAACTCCAGGAGCCCACCGTTCTCCATCCCATCTCACCCCCACCCTCCAGCACTGAGGTTACACACACATGCCACAGGGCCTGGATGTTTACACGCTGCTGTGGAATCTGAACGCATTGCACGGTCGGGCCCCCACATCGAGGTCCCGCAGCCCCCAGCAGTTTCACAACCCTAACTCCAGGAATTCCCACGTGCCGCCTTCCCGAGTGGGTTGAATGAACCCTCTATCTCCTTGGACCCCCTTAGAGCAGAGGATTCTGGGAGTTGCTGCAGCCCGCGAAGTCGTCACGGGCCAATAGCATTCGAGCACAGCCGACTCCACCCGCCTCCGCTGCTCGCTGGTTAGCCAGGGACTCGGCCGGGATTAACCAATGAGAAGGGCACGGGTGCCGGTCGCCCGGGAAACCGCGTGACAACAAGATGGCGGCGCCGCGGGACGGCTCGCTGGCGCGGTGGTGAGTCCGGGCCCCCAGGCCTTTCTGTCCCGCCAAGTCTTCCCGCAGGCTGCGACCCTCGCCCCGACTCCGAGGACCCGCGACCCTCGCGGGCTCGATTTGGGACCCCATGACTGCGCGTGCAGGCGGGTTTGCGCCACGAGGGTGTCCGGCGGGCGATCAGGACCAGGGGCGCGCAGCCAGCCGGCTCCGTCGCCCGGATCGCCGAGAGGGGAGGAAAGATGTCCATCAAGCACAGACCCGAGCTCGGTCCCTAAGATGTAGAAACACAGGACACGACTGTGTTCCCATCGGGAGACCATCCTACCTGTACACGTCCTCCTCGGGCATGGGGGTACCCGGTGGTTACCCCAAGTGCGTGGAAGGTCGAGGCGGGAAGCATGCCAGTCTGAAGTGGGCTGGCCGCATAGGGAACCCCGGGACAGTCAGGGGCGCTCAGTGAGACCTTGTCGCGAAATAGCAGGTGAGAAAAGAAATCGGAACGAATGGTTGGGACGGAGGGTCTTGTGGGACAGGTGTGTAATCCCAGCTACTGGAAACAGGTAGGGAGCAGGCAGAGACGAAATCGTGTGAGTCGAGAATGAGTTCAGGAGCACCCCAGACCATTTAGCAAGACCTCATTGCAAAGTTTTAAGTTTTTTTTTTTTTTTTTTTTTTTAAAGAACTGTGGATACAGCTCAGCGGTCGAGCAATTGCCTAGTATATGCAAAACCCAACGTTCACTTCTCAGTATTGAAATAATTAATGAACTCATTAAAGTAATTCTTAAAGGGTGCCTAGGAGATGGCTCAGTGGTTAAAGCCCTTGCAAGCAAAAACACCTGAGTTCATCCCCAGATCCGTAAAAATGCAGGATGGGCGTGGCTGCCTGCCTGTAAATCTAGCCCTTTTGAGGTAGAGACTGGGAATCCCAGAGCAAGTTAGCCAACTAGACTAATCCTAATGGCATGCTCTGGGTTTCCAGACTAGACCTAATGGTGTGCTCTGGGTTTAATAAGTGACCCAGGCACATGGATTTCAAGTGCACTTGTGTGCATGTATGTGCAGATATGTACCCTCACCCACATGCACAGACACATATATACACACACAGACTGAAGTTGGGTGTAATCACCCTATAATCCCAATACTTGGGAGTCAGAGACTGGAGAATTGCATCAAGTTCCAAGTCAGTCAAACCTACATAGTTAGACTCTGTCTCAAAACATGAAAAGACCAGAAAGATGATTCAGTACAAGTCAAAGACTTGAGTTGGATGGCCAGAACCCACATAAAGTTGGATAGAGGGAACCATCTTCCCGAAGTACTCTAACATGCTCACACGTGCTGTAGGTGCGCAGATGCACAGACTCACATTCATATACATACACATTAAATCATTACAATTATTTTATAAATTAAATAATTAAACAAAACAATTAAATAATTAAAAATGTTATCCGAAAATTTAACAACAAAAGCTACAGAAAAAGACAGTGGGTGAGAATGCTTGCCTAATATTTTCAAGCCCTGAGTTCAATCCTTAGTGCTAAAATAAAAATAAATAAGAGCCTTCGACCCAAGGGAGAGCAAACAGCTCAGGAAAGCCCCTGACTGTGTGTTTTAGCTGTGATTTTGTCTTCAAGGGAGGAAACAGAATCCTTGGGGAGATTATGTCATACAGGACCAGAATGAGACAGGAAGCAGGCAGGTAGAAGCCGCTTTGCCCATGGGAAGGAGTCGGAGGCTCTGCAGAGCTGAACCTGCAGGGTTCGGTACTAATAGTGCTGAGGGAGAAGGAAGGGTGTCATTTAGAAGGGGAGGAGGGTGGAGCTGATTTGGGGAGATGGCGTTGGATTTGGTTTGAGGAGTCAGGTATATTTTTGTGATGGTTTCCTTGATACAAAATTCACCTATGATATACATCAGCCCTTTGGAGTATCAATTTCCATCATTTTTAGTATATGCTGAATTTACAGGGAATGTCGAGAATGAGCAAATCTATAGAAATAGGATATAGATTAGAGACCACCTTGGGCTGACTGAGGAAGAGAGAGGGGAACTGGTAAATGGGGATGGAGTACTATGAACGGTTATTTTATTTATTTATTTTTTTGAGAGGAGCTCTTGGCCATGTAGCCCTGGCTGGCTGTGTAGTGTGTAGCTCAAGTTGATCTAGAACTTGAGGTCAGCCTAGTTACTGTCTCAGTCTCCCCATATGTATTTCATATTTATTTACTTATCTTGTGTATGTGTTGGGAGGTGTGCTACATGCATGTGTCTTCGTGTACATGTAAGTCAGAGGGCAACCTAAAAGGAGTCAGTTCTTCTTTCCACTGAGTAGGCTCTGGGGATCGGACTCGGGTCACCATGTCTGGCAGCAAGTACCCTCAATCACTTAGTCTTCTCACCAACCCTTTTTATTTTTTTTTTCTATTATAATTTTTTGAGATAGGGTCTCACATGTCCCAGACTGGCCTCAAACTTGCTGTGTAGCCAAAGACAATCTTGAAATTCTAATCCTACTGCTTCTACCTTCTGAGTACTGGGATTATAGGTGTGTTCCTCTGAAGGTAATGCAGTATTTAAGCTCAAACCAAGAGCTCTGTGCACACTAGGTAAGTCCTGTACGAATTGATCTACACTCCCAGATTCTAGCAGTCTTTTTTTTTTTTTCCGGTGCTGGGGACCGAACCCAGGGCCTCGCACTTGCTAGGCAAGCGCTCTACCACTGAGCTAAATCCCCAGCCCCTCTAGCGGTCTTTTTAAAAGACTGAGGAAGGTGTTTGTGGTAGCCCATGTTTGTCATCCCAGCACTTGGGAGGTAGAGGCAGGATGATCAAGAGTTCAAGGCTGGGGCAGAGAGATGGCTCAGCCTCTGCCTCGAAAGCAGAAGGTCCTGAGTTCAGATCCCAGATCCTGCCTAAAAATGCCAGGAGGAAATGGCAGCAGTCTGTACTTCCGATCCTGAAAGATGGAGCCTGGGAAATTCCAGAGCAAAGCAAAGAGGAGGTAGAGGGGCTGGAGAGGTGGCTCAGGGGTTAAGCCTCTGCCTTGCAGGCGGAAGGTCCTGAGTTCGGATCCTAGACCCCACATATAGATGCCGGGCGGAAGCCGGGACGGCCTGCGTTTCTGGTCCTGTGAATCCCCGGGCAGAGTAAACAAGGAGGAGGTGGAGGCGGTCCATGGTGGTTCCCGAATTTGTCCGTGGTTCTACACACACACACACACACCTATGCATACACGCACAATTGAATAAATAATAATAAAAAAAAAGAGGAGGTAAAGCCATCCATGGAGATTTCCAAAGTCACCCCTGGGCCTCCACGGGCACACATAGTGCTGTCTGATACACATACACACACACATGCAATAAATAAATAAAAATTAAAAAAAAAAGAGTTCAAGGCCAATTTTGAGTACATAGGGAGTTCATGTAGCCAGCCTGGGCTATAAAAGGTATCATTTAAAAAAAATTTTAAAAAGTCTGGTGAAAATTTCAAAAGTTGCTATAGTGAGCCGGATTGGGTGTTTCATTACTGTGATCACACGTATGGGTGACAAGCAGAAGGATCTCAAAGTCTGGCCTGGTCTTCATAGTGGGTTTTAGCCAATGAGGACTATCTAGTTAGACATTGTCTCAAAATAAATAAATGATTAAAATAATTAAATCCTGGTAGGGGTTGCATAGCCTTGTAAATATGTTTACAGTTTAATGTTAAAGCCAGTGCAGTGCCAGGTTACCATAATCCCAGCCTTGGGGAGACTGAGGCAAAAATTCAGAGGCCAGTACGGGCTACAAAGCAAGGTCCTGTTTCAAAAGCGTAACACAATGGACAAAACCCCTTAATTTTATGTTTGGAAGAGGGGACTGTATGAAGCATCTCAGTAAAGCTATTTAGGAAAGAGATTGTATGTACATATGATTCCATCTGTGCAACTTTACTGAAGAAGACGACAGAGATTTAAGGGGTGGTTGGTTGCCAGGGGGAGCCCTGGGGAGGAAGATGAGTATGACTAAGGCAGCAGGAGGAAGGCCTGGTGGGAATGGAACAGGCCTGTTTCTTAACTGCAGTGGCTCAGTGCTATCTGATGGCTCAGGCCTGTGTATACAAACTACATACAAACGGCCAGCTCCCTATCTTGACTCTGGATCTTGGTTACATAAGATGTACCATTGAGGACGACCGGGTAAAGGACACACAGACTCTCTCTGTACCAGTTCCCTAATGTCCTGTGGATCTCCGATAATTTTCATGTGAGAAGCTGAACGAATTGCAGCCTAAAAACAAACTGAAGGAAGCTGGAGGGGTTGGCTTAGCCAAGGGACGGGTGTGTAGCAGAGTGGGATGGTCTGGCGGAAGTGTGCGCTCCGGGCATTGCCAGCGGCTCAGTCACCCTGAGTACAGGAACTGTCAGAGGCAAAGTGGTCAAGAGACAGACAGGAACCGGATGACCCATGGGAAGGAATTGAGAGGTTTTTCACGTGGGGGAGAAAAGGTGCTGTCGGGGTGGTTAGTTCAGGGATGTGATGTGTCTGCTGTGTTTTAAGAAGACCCCTCTGGCATTGTGCATCCATCAGAGGCTGTCCTTAGCCACACAAACCACAGGAAGCCCAGACCACATGGTGGGAGCAGGATTGGAGAGGATGGCGGAGGAAGCTCTGGGCCTGGTCTTTGGGGGACGCTTCTTTTGAGGACGGACAGGGCATGAGTAGAAGAGGCAGCTCCCAGGCCACACAGGGCCCCTCCCTGGACAGCTTCTGAGGTTGCTCGCACATTTCCTAAGACAACTGCCTTGGCAGTGGCCTGCAGAGACCCCCCTTGACTCTAGGATTTCTAGACGTCAGTCGTGTAAAGTACTTCATGTGCTGCTTTTGCCACAGCCTTGATGCACATTCTTTCTGGAGGGAGGACGGGCAGGGGTGAGCGTCCAATCCCGTGTGCTGGTGATGTGGACCCCCCTAGCCACAGTGCAGCGTCGGGTGCTCCCTTTGAGCGTGGCACTGGGCAGGATGCTTTGCAACCCCCAAGTCCCTCGTCAACCTGCATGGCCAGTGTTGTTACTGTCGACGTTTTCCACTGAGTTCACACGGTGCGGTAGAATCATGGCACTTGGCTGGGTCTTCACCGCTTCCTGCCTTGGGAGGGACAACCGGGTTCTGGCAGAAGAGGAGATGCCTGGGCTTTGTACCAGTCAGCTGTAACCTCTGACCCACCCGTGTCCCCTCTGGCAAGGGTTTCCATGTTGAGACCAGAGAGCTGACTACTCAGAGGGATGAACATGTCAGAAACCTTCGGCCCTTCGGCCACTTCTGCCTGACCCTGAAGGATGAAGGGTGTTGCTCCCTGCAAAGTGCTCCCTTCTCTGATGAATAGACAAAGGAAAAGTTTTAGTCCCCCGCCCCCACCCCACCTGAAGCCCTGGGTCCCTTCTGTCTCCAGCGGTTGACTTCCCCCTTTCCTCCCAGCAGTTCCTGATAGCCAGAGTCGAGACTAGAACTATGAGCTCACCTCTGGCCTCCCTGAGCAAGACCCGAAAAGTGCCCCTGCAGTCAGAGCCTGTGAATCCTGGGTAAGAAAGCACAAGACTCACGGGAAGTCTCATGTGCCACCCGGCTCCTCTGCCACCCTCCCCCGGCTAGACGAGAATGACTCGGGGCGTCTTGGAGATACCAAGAGGAGCTAGCGGCTTCCCTGTCTGCCTCCCCTCTCTGTACGCCTTCTTCCCGGGGCTTCAGTCCGTGCTGACCGTGAACCGTCTGGTGCGTCCTGTAAGGCACAGCCTTGCGAGAGCGGCCAGCACGTGTGATTCACAGTTCACGTCCCCTGCACATGTGAACAGCCCGCCCTGGGCCAGCCTCTGCGCTGGGCTCTTGGTAAAAGGAATGTCTTCCATCTCGTCCATGTCTTACATCTCGTAGCACCTTCGGCTTGGCGATGCTTTTTCTACCTCGTTTCCTTGTTGCTCTTTTAACCACACTTGCAGTCAGGCTCAGGCCAAGGTGATCCAGAGAAATGAGGCGGCAGGCCTGGGACCACGAGGCGGCAGGCCTGAGGACCCGCTCAGAGAGAAGTTAGGACCAGGCACATGGGTTTTGGAATCTTGTGGCCTTTCCATCCGAGACCACCCTGCAGTGTCCCCCATCTTTCTCCATCAGGAGGAGCTGGGCATTCTGAAGCAGGTCCCTTGGTTCTTCCTAGCTAGGGGACAGTCGGGGGGTGGAAATCCTCAGGAGAGAGAGGCCTAAGCTCTGCCTGCTTTAGCCTTGGCTAGGGCCCGGACCCTTTTCTTGGTGGCATTCCAGGGGGCGTTTAATTTGTGTTTCTTCCTTCCTGCCTGGATTCCCAGGAGGCGAGGGATTAGAATCTACGGAGATGGTAAGAGCGTGCGCTGTCCCCTATGTCCCCTCCCCCCCTTTGTCCCTATCTCCTTAAAGCTGGAGCCGGGGAGAGAGCTACAGCCGTGCGCTCGGCTGAGCAGCCGGCCACTCCCTGCGCTCAGCAGCTCCCCGCTCCTCTCCTGGGCTGGGCCGCCCCCCACCCTGCCTCCTCAGCAGAGATGCCCTCATTAGCACAGGAACCCCACTACCCCCCAAGGGATGGCTGTGGTACTTAGAAACTCTGTGAAGGCCCAAGGTGTGGAACCCCAGCAGCCTCTGTCTCCTTCCCTCCCTGCCGCCCGCCCTCCCCGAAGCTTTGGCTTCACTGCTGCCCTGACTGTGTACTCTTGGGGTCGGCATGTAAGCTGTTTCATCTTGGCCAGTGTCCAAGGCCAGAGCTCCCTCTGGACCTTGGCCCCAGAGCAGTGACCTGGACATCCCTGTCTGCAGAAGATGAGGTGGACATGCAGAATGAAGGGAATGACTCTGAAGAAAAGATCTCTGTCCCCTCCTGCTATGGTGGCATCGGTGCCCCCGTGGGCAGGCAAGGTAAGGGCAGAGACCTGAAAGGGTATGGGTCCCCCTTGTAGCAGGAGAGACCCCCCAAATCCTATTCAGGACAGGTTTAACTTCAGGCCACAACCCAGAAGGTCTGACCACACCCCCAGCTAAATATTCACTGGACCCTCTGAAGTTCCCAACAAATATGATGTGGGCAGATCCAGGATCTGGGCGCAGATGGGGTGAGGGGCCTGAGGGCAGAACCCAGCTCCCGCCATCCGCCTCTTCCGCTATAGGCTCTGAAAAGGCCTAGACTTCCCTGGGAGGCCACTTCTCTTGATTCTGAGTCTTTGCAAAGGGCTGCAGCCACGCTGCATTCCTGGAGGTGCCTAAGTGGATGGGGCAGAAGGAGAAGGGCTGCCAGGTAGGAGCCAGTGGGTGGGGCCAGTCTGAGCAGGGAGTCAGGGTTGGCAGAATTTCCATGAGCTCTGACGCCGTGAGCTCTGGCTTTGATGTCTTTATGCCTCCGTGTCCTCTTCCGTGATGGAAGCGCAGTGCCCGTGTATCCAGGTGGACATAGTACAAGGATTTAATGAACTGCACCTGCTTGGGGGGGCTCCCCTGCCGTCACACAGGGCACTCAGAGCAAACCCACCACTCTGGAGGGCAGCAGTAGGGAAGGCCCAAACTCTCCTCCATGTGGCAAGCTGGAAGAGCCAGGACTCGCTTACCCCAAGCCCATGGCTACTTGGTTAAAAGCCAGGCTCTCCTGTGCCAGCTGGGACACTTGCTGGTGACAGCCATCCCCCCAGCACTGTCTGCTCCTCTCATGCTTTCTCCTGCCACCGGTCCCAGCGGGTGTGCGTCCCCACCAGGGTCTCACATGGGACCTACCTGGCCCGTTTCATGTCTCTGCTCAGCAGCGTCCCACTGTGTCCTGCTCCCCTGGTCAGAACCTCTTGGTGCATGCTCCCTTGTCGGCCTCTTCCCGGCTCTCCGTGTGAACACTCCACGGCCCGGATCCTCCCTCCCCACACTGCCCGGTGACTGCATCCATGCTGCATGTGCCGGCAGCCTCTGACGGCTTACACATTCCTTCACTTGTCCTTCCTCCCGTGGGCTTTTGGGGACTGACTGCAAGTCACCAGGTGTGCAAACAGAAGCCTTAATGCCTGAGCTGTTTCATCAGCCCAGTTATGTTTCTTATTTATTGTGTGTGTGTGTGTGTGTATCAGAGGGCACTGTGTGTCCCTGTGAAGGACCAAGAGTGACTTTGGGAATCATCCTGGATTGCTTCTACCCCCTTTAAGGCTTCATTCTGGGATTTCCCAGGCTCCATCCACCATGGCCAGAAGTTCAGGCTGAAGCCATTTCCACCTGGCATTTTTATGTGGGACCTGGGATCCGAAATCAGAGCCTTCTGCTTGTGAGGCAGAGTCAAAACCCTTGAACCACCTCTTTAGCCTACCTGTTATGTTTCTTTTTCTCTCTACCTTCCTTTCTCTCTTTCTTTCTTTTCCTTCCTTCCTTCTTTCTTTTTTCTTTTTCTTTCTCACTCTCTTTTCCTTCCTTCCTTCCTTCCTTCCTTCCTTCCTTCCTTCCTTCCTTCCTTCCTTCCTTCCTTCCTTCCTTCCTTCCTTCCCCTTCCTTCCTTCCTTCCTTCTTTCCTTCCTTCCTTTCTTTCTTTCTCTCTCTCTCTCTCTCTCTTTCTTGAATTAAAGCAGACTTTTTTAGAGGAGAGAAAGAACAGAATTCACGGACTCTAGACATGGAATACCTTGAGGGGCAAGGTCGCCTCATAAAATACTTTTGACTACAAGTCAGAACGACCCCTCACTTAGCAAGCATGAACACCAGGGAGATGCGCTGTTCCTCGGGCCGAGGAGCCCTGAGGAGGCAGCTGCAGGACTGGAAGCTGGATGACTAGGAGACATCATTAGAACAGAGTCAGGTTTCACCATCTTTCCCCTGAGCCAACCTGGGCTTCCTGTGGTGTCTCACGCGATGTCTAGGGGCTCCGGAGAGCCTGCTTCTTCCTAGCTTTCTCTTTTTTCTTTTCCCAAAATAAAAAAAAATTTTTTTTTATTCAAGAAAGAGCGAGCGTCAAGATGGGAATGCTTGTATGTCTCACTAATGATTCGTATACCTTGGACAAGCTGCTGTACCCCCCTTCCAAAAAGCAGCTGTCTGACCCCTGGGCCACCGGAGAAGTGTATGAGGGGATCTGGGTAGAGTTTCAAGCAGCCTCTCCCATGGATGTGTGGGCTGCTCTTCCCTGGTCCCATGTCAGCCTCAGCTCCAGGCCCGGACCATAGATACTTTGTCTCCTTAGTGAGCTCTGCATTCCATGACTCGGAACTGGTAAGCTCCATGGCGACGAGGATGAGGGAATTGGAGCAGCAGGTGAAGGCCCAGAGTGATGAGCTGCTGTCCAAGGTAGGAGCTCAAGGGGAGAGGGCCAGGGAGGACCTGCTGGTCCGTGCGGCTGCTGCAGAGCCCGGGAGCCCGAGTGCTGGGTAGGGAAGCAGGCCGCTGGGCACAGCTGGGCAGTGCTGGGCCTGAGCCCAGCCCCAGGAGGCATGTCCACAAGGGTTAGCTGGGGTACAGCGGCTGTGCCACGAGTTGATAGGGACAGGGGCTTTGTGCCCCCGCTGAAGCTGACCCCGTTCCCACCCCTGGGGTTCTGGGCCCACCAGGCTTTGCACTCACCCCGTGTCTCACTGCTGCAGGACCAGAAGATCCGGGCCCTGGAGGACTTGGTGCAGACCCTCCGGCATCAGGGTAAGAGGATCAGGTGACTTCCGAGGAGTTTGGACAGTGATTATTTGGTACAGAACTCAAAGACCATCAGACTGACTTCTGGCGGGGGCTGGACAGCTGGCACCAGAGACTGGCAGTGGTGTCCGTGGGATGGTGCTGCAGTCGCCTACAGCCCTGTGCAGAGGGTGTCCCATCCCAAGCACGGAGGAGCCGTGCTCCAGGGCACGGAGGGGCCAACATCAGGGCGGACGCCAGAGAGGTGGGGTGGCAGTGAGACAGAGGCAGGACCTTCGAGGAGGAGCACCTGCCAGTTTTGGGGTTGGGTGTGAATCTCATGCTCATTTCTGCAGAAGGCGCAGAGTCCATGCAGCGGCAGGAGGAGCTAGAGACCATGTGTGTGCAGCTGCAGCGGCAAGTTGGCGAGATGGAGGTGAGGGGCAGAGCCCAGGGAGTAGGCAGCCGCCAGCTGTGCCCAGCCGAGCTGCCAGTAAGATCCAAGGCGGAGTCTCTTGGCCTCTCCTCACCATCCTCCAGGGACCTAGCTAGTGCCCAGGCTGACAGAGGGCTTAGAGTCAGGCGGTGTGTCCCACGCCTGGAACAACCCCCCTTTTAGCCTGAATCAAAGTCTATGTCCTCCCTCTTACACAACAGACCTCTTGGCTACTGATCGAGTCCATCCAGGGCCTCCCTGGCTTCCGTGGCTAGCCCTTGCTGCTCTGTAGAATCGCTCGCCCCTCCACCCACAGCACCTTCCTCTGGTTCTTTGTTGCTCCTTCCTACCCCGGGGCCTTGACCCATGCTGTTCCCCCATCGCCCCTGGAAAGTTTTCCTCAGGCATCTCCTTGAGGGCTCTTCAGATGCCTTATCAGGACAGGTTTCCTGTCCTCTGCTTTCCTGGTGCCTCCTTTTGTGATATTTTGAACTCAGGAGGGACGGATGGATCACCCTGGACCTAGTGCTGTATGGTCTCGTCCCTGGCCCTGATCCTTTTCACCAGTAACTTGGTCACCTCAGTCCCCTTTCCTCCACTCACTCCTTCACAGTGCTGCAGCAGAGAGCTCCGCCCACCAGAGGCCCCTTCATAGCCTGGGGTTGGGGTGACACAGCTGCAGCTGTGCCTTAGCTGCCTGCTGGGAATGTGGCAGTCCCTGGGGGCTGTCCCAGAAACTCAGGACGGAGGGCACCATTGGCTCATACATGCCATGTGTTTATCGCTTCGTTAACTGAACAGTCCCAAAGCATCTACCATGTTTGGCATGGCACCGGGCGTGTGTCCTGGTCCCACAAGACACGGTTTCTGCTCTCGTGGGGTGGACAGTGTGCAGGGAACAGAGGCACAAGCAAATACACAAGACAAGTTCAGAGAGCTCAGGAAATAACAGAGCGGGTGATAACAGACAAGTTGGGTGATGGATAGCGCTGCAGGGGTGACAGACACAAAACCTGCAGGGTGAGGCGAACACTCAGGAGAGGTCCAGGCAGAGGCGGTGAAGGGCCCCGCCTGCACCAAGCAAGCTCAGCTGTGGTGGAAGGTCAAGAGGGAAGGAGAGAGGCCTGGCCAAAGGGGCTTCGTCGCGAGGCCCTGCATTCTCCACGTGGTGCTGGGTAGATCACTTGGAGGGACGGGAACAGACTAGAAGGTTCCAGCAGGAGAGATGGAGAGACTGTGAAAGGTGAAGGTGGGGAAGAAAAGAGCCTCTTGGCTGTTTAGGAGCGATCATGGCAGCTGGGGCTGGGGGGTGGATTACTAGGGTAATTTCAGCCACTTTGGAGATGTTCCCTTGGGCCTTGAGGTTGCGAAGGGTAGTGTGGCCCAGGCATGAGTCACGGACCCAATGCCAGGCAGAGGGGTGTCGCCGATGTAGGTGGGCGCTAGGGGGGAGGAGGCTCAGCGGGGCAGGCCGCAGAACTGTTGGGAGCAGTGGACTTTGAGATGTTCGTTCACTGTCTGCCGGGATGGCCGCGTCCGGCAGAAAGAAGAGGGAAGGACGCTGCAATAGCGTAGAAGGGCTGCCTGGCTGGCGCGAGCTCAGTAGGTAAAGCGTTGCCTCGACAGCACAGGGACTTGAGTTTAACCCACGTTAAAAACAAAAACAAGCAACACATACTTGTAATCCCAGCGCCAGGAGGCAGAGACTGGTGGATCTCAGCTCACTGGCCAGCCAGCAGAGCCTAATCAGGGAGCCCCCAGCCACTGAGAGACTCCATCTCAAAAAAAAAAAAAAAAAAAAAAAAAAAAAAAATCCAAGGTGTTTGGTGCCTGGGGAAAAAATGATACCCAGGGTTCTCCCATGTGTACTTTTGAGCACACACACAGACACACACACACAGACACACAGACACACACAGATACCTCCCACTCTGTCTCCTCACACTTGGGCCAGACCCACAGGATTCCCAGTCCTATCAGCCAACTTCACAGAGTTCTTACTTGCTCCCTGTACTGGGTTGTAAGTATGTGACATGATGGGTCTTACTGAATCCGTCCCGCAAACTTATGAGACTGTCAGGTCACAGGCAGGAAGTGGCCGGCACATCCTCTTTCCACGGGGCTCTGGCTGATGGCCGAGGCTGGGGGTTGGGCTGGCGGTGCTTTCCCTGGGGAGAGGCTGAGCAGACGCCGCTGTCCCACAGCGCTTCCTCGGCGACTATGGCCTGCAGTGGGTGGGCGAGCCTATGGACCAGGAGGCCTCGGATGAGAAGATAGCCTCCGAGAACGATGAGCAAGACTGGATGAAGGCCAGGAAGTTCTGGAAGCCAGGTAGAGTAGAGGGTCCGCCCCAGCCCCCTTCCAGAAGCTTCTTGTTGGAATGTCACTCTCCAGAGGCCCCTGAGCGTGGGGAGCTCCTGAGGAGACTCCTTGCTCCTGACCCAGCGAAGGGACGGTCAAGGCCCGTCCACACACCTTGCCGGCCTTTGTCTTCCCTGGCCCCGTCCGTCTCTGCTCGCTCTTCTGCCAAAGGCCCCAGAGACCTAAGAGTTACACGGTGTGTTTGCCTCAGGCTTCACAGTTACCAAAGCAAAAGCCTTAAAAAGTCACCCAGTGCAGCAACGCACACCCGTCACCCCAACACAGCGACACACCTGTCACCCAGCACAGCGACACCCGTCACCCTGACACACACCTGTCACCCAGCACAGCGACGCACATCCGTCACCCCAGCAGTAACGCACACCCGTCACCCCAGCACAGTGACACCTATCACCCCAGCACAGCGACACCCGTCACCCTGACACACCTGTCACCCTGACACAGTGACACCTATCACCCCAGCACAGCGATATACACTTGTTACCCCAGCACAGTGACACACACCTATCACCCCAGTACAGTGACACCTATCACCCCAGCACAGCGACATACACTTGTCATCCCAGCACAGTGATACACACCTGTCACCCCGACACACACCCGTCACCCTAACACAGTGACACCTATCACCCCAGCACAGCAACACGCACCTGTCACCCAGCACAGTGACAACATACCTGTGACCCCAGCACAGTGACACACACCTGTTACCCCAACACCTAGGAGGCTGAAGGATCCCAGAGTTCAAGACCAACCAGGGCCACATGGGGAGACACCCCCTCATCTCAGAAAGAAAGAGAAAGGAGAAGGGGGGGCAGCCCTTTGATCTAGAAGCCCGTGTCTTGTCCCTAGGGCGCACACGGCCCCTCCTGCTGCTGGTTCGTGTACGCGGCAGCCATGGGTACCTGCTTCAGTGGATGCTGCCACTTCTCATCTTAGCCAAGGATATCTCGTGAGGGCCTCAATCCCCCAATTCTCTAGTTCTGGCCCCTAGAGCTGACTTTGTGAAACTTGGTCCTCTTTAGAGACCAGAGAAGATGCGTCTTCACGCTTTGGCCAGATCCTCCTAAATCTCAGGGCACAACCTCTTTACTCCCCTCCCCTGGCACTACTTGGTCTAAAAGCATTATTTTCTGTTTGTACAATTTATAGTTTTTGGAGTGTTGTCACAAGCAGCCTGGGCATGGATCAGAGCTCATTTCCTTTTGCAGATGGGTAGTCAAGGCAGAGTCTGAAGACTTTAGGAGGGGCTGGTAGCCCCCCTGGGAAGATGAGGGAATGCTCAGCATAAACTGGTGTTCTGGCTTGTTTTCCTGCTCTGGGGAGGGCGAGAGGAAGAACAGGGAGAGTTGGAAAGTGGGGTCCACTACATTGCAGATTGTCGGTGGGGGAGCAGGAGGAGTCAAGATGGTCCAGGGAGCACAGCTGGTGGGGAGCTGTGGGCCCCAGGACATGCTGGAAGGTGGGATGAGACCTTGAGGTGTGTTACCATGACCACAGTTCTCCAGGGACTCAAGACCTGGTTGCGAGGTGAGGCCCCAGCAGGCCACTGTGGTGCACTGAGAATGCCCGAGGAGGTTGGTGGCCCACCTGCGCTGCACCTGGGCACGGCAGGGCTCAGCTTTCCTCCTGCCTGAGAGAGGCCGCCGGCTTCTTTTAGGCCGAGGTTCCAGGCCTGCCTACGCACATCTCCCTCCTACCTCTATCCAGAAAGCAGCATCTACTGTATGAAGCCATGGTTTTGCCCCAGCCAAAGCAACCAGTGCAACTCACTGTCTTCCATCCTGGAACTCCTGGGCCATAACCCATCACGCCCTTCTCCTTTGCTTTGTGTGTAAGGGGGCGGGAGGAGGGGGGTTGGTTTGACATCTTCCTGCCAGATGAGAACCTGCTTTCCATGCCTAACTCTTTTTTCTCTCTCCTGGGAACTCCCTGTTGTCTCAAGAACCAGCTTCTGTCCTTGGTTCCCAGCTTGGCTTCTCGCTGTCCTGGTTTTCTGACTCATTTTCCTGCCTACCCCTCTGTCAGATCCACTCCTATGGGGTCTGACAAGTGGCCGTGAGCAGGTGAACCAGTGCATGTGTATTGGTCAGACAGGGTGGTTAGAATGTTCTGGAGACCAGGGAATTTGGCCTTTCAGGGAGGAGGACAAGTTGCTCCCATGAAAGGGCCCAGTAGAGAGGAAGCCTGGCCAGGGCATGAGCCCCAGGCTGGCTCCCCACCTCTGGCCAGGATACTGATCATAGCTGAGCTGGCAGTGCCAAGCGCTTCAGGGTATGAGGAGCACATGAAAGGGCAGTCGTGCCCTGGTCATAAGACATGGCAGATGTGGAGCCTGGAGGCTGAGCGCATCGCCGGGCTCAAGTTCCTCGTTCTCCATGCGCCCAGCTCTCTTCCAGCCCCCGTCTCTAGGTCTCTGACGCTGCTGGGCCGGGAGGACATGTCCTCACTGACTCGCCCTGGCCGAGACCTCACCTCCTCGTCCCCACCCTCGCTCCATCTCAAGGCCTCGCGCCACTGCGGCGTGCTCCTCGTCCCATCCCCTGGCATTCAGCGCATTCCGAACTCCTCCAGCGAATCCCCACGGAAACCCACCCGGGTGGCCCCGGAGCTGGGCCAACACCTCACAGGAAGGCCCACCGGCTTGCATGAAGGGGTCAAAGGCCCCTGCAGGTTCTCTGAAGGATCACAACATTTTGGAAGGGCAGACCACAGAATCTGAACCCATTCTTTCCTCCGCTGGTGCCGTGCCATCACTTGGCTGTTGTGCCCGGCACACCCAGCGCTGTACGTGGCACATGGGCAGATCATGAGGGTCTGCTCATGGTGGGCCGTGGGGTCTAGTATACTGAAACCTGCACTATCCGCGTGTTGGGGGTGTGTGCGGGATGAAGTTGCCATGGGGCAGGCTGAGCTTGAGGCTGGGGCCAGAGTGAGGTACAGGAGCAGCTGCAGAGCTCCGGGCCCAGCCTGCCACGGTCACGGGTGTTCTTGCACTGGACGTGCTCTCCGAGCCTCGTGCTGCCCGGGCATCTCTGGGGAACAGAACTGCGTGGAAGAAGTGTCCAGAGTGGGCCTGTCTTGCAGTGATGCTTCCTGTTTCAAGAAGAACAGGCAGCGCGCCTGAGAGAGGCCAGGCAGCGCAGGCTGGCGCCATGCTGGTCTGAGCTTGATTTTTCAGAGAGTCCGCAGGGGCCCCCACCCTACAGTGACAGAGTCTGGCCCTTCTGGGGGCCCTGCAGCCGCACAGGGCAGTTAACACGTGCCATGGTCCGTGTGGCAAGCACCCCGGCTGGACTCTGGGTGAGTGTGTTGATGTGATTGGCAGAAGCCAGCAGAACGCCAGTGCCCCAGCCCTAGGGTGCTAGTGGGCTGGCGTCAGGTGGGTCAGTACGTACTTCTGGAGCACCCAGGCCGAGCCAGGTGGGGGGGGACTCAGCGCTCCAGCCTGAGTTCAGGGAGCACCAAGAGCAATTGAAAGGCACGTGTGCGCAAACCCTTGACAAGAGCCCGCGACAAGGGCCAAGGGAGTGCACGGACGCGGAAACCCAGCCAGAAGGGGAGAGGGTCGCTGGCATGGTTCTCAGCATTGGTAGGGGCAGTGCAGCCGGGTACTGGGCGTGACACCAGTAGCCACTCTGTGCCAGATACTTCCTTTGTGCCTCGGCAGCCCTCTGAGATGGGGACCGGCCTCGTTCTACAGAGGAGGAAGCTGAAGTCAGAGAAGTCCCCTTGCCCATGGCCACAATGCTAGGAGTGGCCGCCTCAGGGGTGACCCTCTGGACCACAGAGGTGGTGGCCAGAGACAAGCGTGCTGAGGGAGGCCCGAGGAGGCCTGGCCAAGAGCCCAGGCTTGACCTGCAGCCTTCCTGCTCCCAGTCACGGGCTTTCAAAAGTAGGATGATTTGCACCCCCAGTCCTATCTCTGCGTGTGTGTGTGTGTGTGTGTGTGTGCACGCGCACGTGTGTGTGCTTATGTGCAACTCGTATAGTTGAGGATGATCTTGCACTTTGCATCTTTTGGTCTCCACCTCCCACATTCTGGGATTACTGATGTGAGCCACTGTACCTGATTTTCTTATGTGCTGCTGGGGATCGAAATCGGGGTCTGGTGCATGCTAGACACACATGTTACCAGCTGGACCACATCCCCAGTCCTAATTGTCTTTTTTTTTTTTTTTAATGCATCCCAAACATCCCATATTCATTCACTCATTCGTCCACTCTTGTGTGTACGTGTGTGGGTGTGCATGACAAAGTCAGAACACAGCCCACAGAAGTCTTCACCATGTGGGTTCTGGGAATCAATTCAAGTTGTCGGGCTTGGTGAAAAGTGCCTTTATCCGTGGAGCCATCTGCAGGCCCCACCGTCCTGTAGTTCTGTTTTATTTGCAAGCAAGAAGGCACAGGTAGGTGTGGAGGTCGGAGGACAGCTTCCACCGAGTGAGTTCTAGGGATAATGCCGGCCATCAGGTTTGTAACAGGTTTTCAAACAGATCCCTAACCCGCCAGACCATCTCCCAGCCGGAGGCTACGGTTTGCAGTACCATCTGTGAGCAAGAGGTATGGTGGGCACTCACCTGTAACCCCAGCAGGTGGCAGAAAGGTCAGGAGTTCAAGAGTGAGATGCAGTTCAAGGCCAACCTGGGCGCGTGACACAGTGTCTCAAAAAAGAAAAAAAAAAGGAATGAGGCTTCAGAGGTGATCCCCCAGCGCTGTGACCCCCCTAGAAATGAACTTGGAGGAGCAGCAGCTTGTGGTTTCTGGAGGCTGAGGCTGGGTCACCCGCAAGGCTCGTGTGGTCCGGGGCATAACATCTCTAAGGATCTGGGTTCCCGTCTGTAAAGTGGGAGCCGTAGTAGGACAGATGCCGGAACTTGTGGGCTGGTCAAGGTTCTAACCTGTCCGTCTCCCGGAAAGGACAGCTGCGCCTCCACCAAAAGAAATGTCACCCCAGTCCTGCCACCAGCTTGAGCTAGAACTAGGACTAGCCGGGGTCTTCAGCCTCCCCTGTGTGTGGGGCTCCCCACTGCACCTCTCTCCTGATGCACAGTAGCGCTTCTGTATGGGGGCTACTGCTCATTCTCCCAACTCTGCAGCGAGGTGTCTACCTCGGGCTCTTCCTGTCTTACCCTCTTAGTCACAGTTTCCTCAGAGCTGTGATTCTTTCTTCCTGGGTTCCCCCCTCTTCATTGTACCCAGTGACCTCCCCGCTCTCCCCACCTACCTGGCTTGTCTAGCTAGGCAAGGTTTCTAAGCAGAAAACTTTTCCCCCTCTTCCTTCCCTGCACGCTCGCCACCCCCCCCCCTCTTTTGCATACAAATGCTCTGTCACTGATCTAATTCCCCGGTCCAGGCCCAGTGTTGGAAGCAAAGCTGTGTTACCAGTGCCGTTTCTCGGGACCCTGCCTGGGCGCCTACCTGTTTCTGTCCTTTGCTCTCCACCCTGGGTCTCAGCCCCACAGGCAGCGTGAGGTCTGCCTGGCCTAAGCCAGACCTTTCTCCGTCGGTCCCTCTTTCCTCAGCTGTAGGAAGTGGTGTGGGGCTGGCCTTACAAGAGAGTTTCTGGTGTTCTTTCTACATTTACCGATTGGTTGCTA
Organism: Typhlomys cinereus; assembly: GCA_023101885.1. Classification (NCBI taxonomy): domain Eukaryota; kingdom Metazoa; phylum Chordata; class Mammalia; order Rodentia; family Platacanthomyidae; genus Typhlomys; species Typhlomys cinereus. The sequence goes on along the minus strand of JALPQD010000512.1, from coordinate 1,337,999 downwards.
CCGTGGTCGCTATGGGAAGTCAATATCATCTGTGGGCTGGAGATGCAGAGTGCGTCTCTACGTGCCTGAGGCCTGGGTTTCATCTGCACTGTCCCGTAAACAGGGTATGGTGGCGCACATAGCTACTCTGTTTTTCCTGGAATCGCAGACTCTGGGGAACCCAAAGGAGGAGGGATGGGCAGGCGTACCCCTCTGATAGGAACCCATGTCAGGAGAGAGGAAGGCCAGCCAGGGCTCACTGTTTGAGCAGCTGTAAAGGCAACAGGAAACATAGCCCCTGCATCTGCAGTGCCACAGCGGGGAGAGGGGTTGGTTCTCTAGAGTTCCGACCCACATCCTGCCACAGCCGGGCCGTCCCGGTGAAAACCGCTTTCAGCGTACTGGAGGCCTACACACTTTGGGGGACACGAGACCCTTCAAAGCACAACAGGCCTGTCCCCAACCAGTGTCCTTTCGCCTTCTATCATTTCTTCTCTGGTCCTGCCTCACCCCACCTTCATCCCCTGGAGCCTGCACACAGCTGTATGTGCCGCAGTTCTCAGGGGAGAGGAGCTTCCAGAGCTCCTCAGAAAGGTCTGTGACCAAGAAATAGGTGCCCCCACATTTGCCCTGTCAGGCATCTTCCCTAACAGTCATGTGTCCCCACCCCATGATGTAGCTGGGGGGGGGGATAGACACTCAAGTCCTCTAACTGGTCAGGTGGCCCCGGGTGGGGTGGGTCATTTCCATCTCTCTGGGCCTGTTTCCTCTTGTGCGATGTGGAGTAAACAGCCCCGCCTTCCAACCTCGGGGCGGCCCTAAGGGCCCCATGCATGCAGGAACTGATACAAGCCATACATGGTTATTTCCTGGGAACCTTCTAGCTACCGACTACCATTCTGCTCAAGGGCAGCATGACATTAGGGAGCATTCAATGACCTGGTAAAGTCACACGGGTAGAAGTGACCAGGAATCCTGCCAGCCCAGCACATGACAGACAAGCTCAAGCTTCCCTTACTACTTCACACTGCCAAGCAAGCGTTGAACTCCTTCAGCCCGTTTTCAAATATGAAAAACGGAGGTCTATACCCCTCGCTATGTAGAGTCCTTAAGAGAAGGTAGGTGGCAGGGATGTTAAATCCCTGTCCCAAAGTAAGCGCCCAGCACAGCACGGCAGTGTAGTCACATAATCCCAGCACCGGCGAGGTAGAGGTGGGAGGATCAGGAGCTTAAGGTCAACCCAACGATGTAGCTTGTTTGAGGACAGCCTGGGCTACATGAGACCATCTCAAAGAGACCAAGTAATGCCCATCGAACAACACTGCTGTCAGCTAGTGCACTTTAGCCTTTTCCCCGGCTCATGGGCATCTCTCCTCTTTACTAGGGGATTCTATTGTGCCCCCTGAGATTGACTTTGACAGGCTGCTGGCCAGCCTGAAGGATCTCAGTGAGCTGGTGGTAGAGGGTGAACCACAAGTGACACCGGTGCCTGGTGGGGCCCAGTTCCGCACCCTGGAGCCCATCCCACTGAAGCTGTACCGCAACGGTATCATGATGTTCGACGGGCCCTTCCAGCCCTTCCATGACCCTTCCACCCAGGTAGGAGCCATGGGGGGAGGGGAGGAGGGCTCTGTCTCTGCCTCTCTACTGCTTGAGGAGCCAGCTCACCCCAGCCTAGCTTGCCCTCGGAGGGTACCCAGCCCCAGAGCACCCAGCCTCCACCTTCCCAAGTTCTGGGATTCTAAATACTTCTAGAGGGTGAGGCACTGGCAAGCCAGGGCCCAGGGCCCGCCATCCAAACAGCTGGTTTATTATAACATGGCATCGTGCGACTCCAGGAGCCTCCCCCATCATTCCCTGCTGCAGCGCTGCCTGCGGGACATTCTGGATGGCTTCTTCCCCTCAGAGCTCCAGCGGCTGTACCCTGACGGAGTGCCCTTTAAGGTAATGGATGGGCTGCTCCTCAACCCACCCTTCCCCTGTGAAGTCTTGGAAGACAATGGGCATAAAACAGCTTCTCCAAGCGCAGGCCACTGCCTGCACTCAGGGCACACAGCTGTGTGCCCGGCAGCAGGAGACTGCCTGAGGCTGGCCAGGACGGGAATGAGGAAGTGGTCAGAGACTGGGCAGTCAAGGGGGTCTCCAGGCCGAGCAACGGGCAGCGCCCTCTGCTGGCATCTTGAAGGCATAGGCTTGGGCTTTGCAAGTCCTGGGCATTCGTGACACTTTGCCAACTTGGGGTCCTAGAGGTGTGGTTTTCCCCAGAGGCGCCTGAAGCCATGTGGCTTGGAGCAAAAGGCAGGCTTGTGAGCCAAACACTGAAAAGAAGCGAGTACTGGCCGGACTGCCAGGAAGCTGAGCTGACCTGTGGCCGGGGCTAAGCAAGAGGGTGTCACCGCAAGGCAGGAGGCTGCAGACGGTGGCGGGTTATCTCCACAGCGAGGGTGTGCCGCCATGACGGAGAGGGCGGTGTGAGTCATGACTGGTGTGAAGACAGGACAAGTGGTGACATGTAAAATGATGTGTCTGGTGGGGTCTGTGCTGCAGACGGCGCCCAGCTTCCCAGAGGCAGAGCATGAGCTGCGGTTCTCTCTCCCGGGGTTCACTTCTTTATCTGTAAAGTGAGGATCGCCATGGACCATCCTGAGGACCTGTTCTTGGGGTCCCTGGGCAGAGGGGGGATGGGGGTGAGCCCAAGGCTTTAGAGCTGGGCTTGCTGCTGTTGCCCTTCCCTCCTTCCAGGTGAGCGACCTGCGTAACCAGGTCTTCCCGGAAGATGGGCCAGGCCCATTCCCAGGTGAGGGTCGTGTGGTGGGCAGCAAGAAAATACGCAAGGTCATGGACAGGATGGAGGAGCCTTCAGGTATGCTGCTCCCAGGGCTGGTTGCTGGGGAGGTGGGGGGGGTTCTGGAGTTTTCTGCAGAATAACTCCAGGTGGTCTCTGCTGGCATCCCAGTCCCTCCCGGGCCAAAGCTCCCAATGCCCTCCCCACAGGCTCCAGGTTGACTCCTGAGAAATTTCTGAACAGGCTTCCCAAGTGTGTAATCCGACAAGGCGAGGTGATTGACATCCGGGGTCCCATCAGGGACACCTTGCAGGTGAGGCCAGCCCTAACTTCCCAGGCTTCTCCAGGGGACTTGATCACACCAACCCTGGGTTAGCCTATTGGGGTGTTCCAGGCAGCTCAGGCATGGGGACCCTGGGCGAAGGCCAGGATGGCCAGCAGACCCCTGGCTGTAATCATTTTTCTCCATGGAGCTGGTGAAGGCCGTTGCCGGCTCCCACAGGGTAGCTAGGTTGACCGCACCTTGGGGGGGGGAGCCCTGGGCCCAGTCGTGCCCCTGAGGAACAGTCAGGGTGCCCCTTGGTAGCTGTCCCGCAGGCCTCTCACATGTCCCTGGCGCCCAGCGTGCACCAACTTCCTGATCTTTCCAAGTCTCCACCTGAGAAAGTGCCAAACCTCTGTTTCTCAGGACCGCAGTGCTGCCCTCAACTCCGTGTTAAGTTTCCTGCGGGGCCCATCTGTTTGCTCCTGAGCCCCCACCCTACTCTAGTGTCTCCCAGAGACAGCCCCCTGGTGTTGGCCTCCACCTCGGCTCCTGTAACAGCTAGCCATGCTCGCTGGCAGCCTCCTCTGTTGAAACTGTCCAGAGAAAAGTCACCCCACCCAAGGGCCCGGCGCCACTCTCGCGCCGCTGGCCTCTGGGTCCCGGCTTCAGCTGTGAACTGCTGGCAACATCCCAGGCGCGTCGCCTCCTTCAGGCCCTTGACCTCAGGGGCTTCGCTCCTGCTGCAGGGAGCAGCTCCGCAGCGTCCATGTCGGAGGACTGCTATTCAGCCTTCAGTCCCAGCCCTGGGGCTTTCCTCCCAGGAGAGGGGAGGGAGGTCACTCCTGACCCCAGAGTGGGCTAGGCACCCCAGCTTGGCCATTTGGTGGGCTTGTCTCCCCAGTTGGTTGGGCTGGAGAGATGATATTGCCAAGTCTCTAAACGCCCACCGTCCCTCGGGCCTGTTTCCACACACACCTCTGGCCTTCACTGGTCTCACCGTCCCTGCTCGAGGGCAGGCCAGGCCCCACAAGGGTGGGGTGACTCAGGAAGGCCCAGAGCCCTATCCGCTCTCCACGGCTGCCTTCCAGAACTGCTGTCCGCTGCCTGGCCGGATCCAGGAGATCATAGTGGAGACACCTGCCTTGGCATTGGAGCGGTGGAGGTAAGGGCAGGATGGGGTGGCGAGGGTGGGGGGGAGGGGGGTGGCCCCACGTGGTGCTCAGGGCCTCTGGGCTTACAGGAGCCAGGAGTCCCCTGGCACCCCGGCGCCTCCACTCTCCATGCTGCGCATCAAGTCTGAGAACGGGGAGCAAGCCTTTCTGCTGATGATGCGACCTGAGGATACTGTCGGTGATGTGCGCGAACGCCTAGCGCAGGCCAGGTGGGCACAGGGCAGGGCTGGGGGCTGAAAGGAGGCTCTGGCTGGTGGCCTGGTGACCCGGCCTGATGTACTCCGCCGGACACCCAGGGACATGGACGCTGCCACCTTTGAGATCTTCAGCACCTTCCCGCCCATGGTGTACCAGGATGATGCGCTCACACTGCAGGCTGCAGGCCTGGTGCCCAATGCCACACTGCTGCTGCGGGCACGAAGGGTCCCTCTGCCCAACCCTGACTTTGTTTCAGGCCCTGACCCCACATCCAGCCCAGGCCTGGGCCCTGAATAAAGCGCCGCCCCTGACACCAGGAGCTCTTGGCAGGACTGTCTGAAGATGAAGGCTGAGGCCCAGATGGGAGAGGGAGGGGGCGGTACTGACACTCCCCTTAGTAACTGGAGCCCCAGCTGGCGGCAGGGACATAGCTGCTGGGTCTTTGTCCTCTAGGTTCCTTTCCCTCCAAGTCCTGCTAAGTGGCTCCTGTGGAGGAGGCATCCTCAGAAGGGAGTGACCAGTCCCATCCGGGTTGGACACATTCTCCACCTTAACTGGAACAGTGTGCAGACAGCCAGATAGGCACACATGCTCATGGGGACACTTGCACGAAACAACTCTGTACAAAGCCTCTGTCACAACTTCCCCCATGCCCTTAGCCTGAAAGAACTAGCTGCGCACCCACCCCCACAGCACACCTACACTGCGCCAGGCTGCTAACACAGGAGACAGACCCTTGATTGCTAGGCATGCAAAAGAATACCAGCCGTGCATGGGAACAAGAGGGTGGGGGTGCCAGAAACCGTGTGTCCACCATGGCCATGTGATGCTAGAGCCCAACGTGTGAGTCATGCGCAGAGGTGACAGAACCTACACAGCTTTAGCAATCAAAACCATGAGCCTTCCCCACGTGGGCACTCCAAATACCACGTCACAACTACACACAGGACCAGTGGAATGAGTCTTTAATTGTCTCTGAAATACTCCCAGGAAGGGGACTGCGGGGCCTTTGGCAGAACTGTGGCTGTTGGAACCAAGAGAAGTGCCAACCGGTTAGCCAGTGCCAGGCGAGGAGGTGCCAGGCTGGGGATAGCCAACCTTGGGACTCCGCTTAAGACAATTTCTGAGATCAGTTAGGGAGTCAGGAATGTTGCTTTTGGATGGAGGGGGGAGGTTACGGAAGAGGAGAGAAGAGTCTGGGTTTGGGCCCTTGGGGGCAAGGGAATCCACAATCAGGAATTACAGAGAGTTGGTCACAAGGTCTTTCCCGGCCCAGTGGGGTCTAGAGGGAATGTGGTCCGAGTCTGTGGGGGCGGTGTCGGCTGGGCTCAGGCCAGCTTCAGGAACTCCTGCAGTGTGTTCTGTTCCACAGCTTCCACGAAGAGCTCATAGTCCTGAGGGAGGGGGTGGTCACCTGAGTGCAGGGCAGGAGGCCCCAGACCCTGTCCAGGTCTGACCTGGCTGTCATCCTCCAACACTGCTCTCCCCGCCCCCAGTCCCCCAGAGCTCATACCCCACAGTACTGGTCCCCGTTGACAATCTGGGGTGGAGTGGCCTTGGGGTTGCCTGCCAAGGCTCGCATCTCATCCCGCAGGGCGTTGTCCTGGGAGATGTCCACTAGCTGGTATTGGATTCGCTTCCCGTCCAGGATGCGGGTCACCTCGCTCTGCTGGGATTTGATCTGGGAGCAGAGGGTGAGGGGCGGCTGCAATACTTCGAAGGGAACTCTGGGCTAGTATCAGGCTGCTCGTTCTAGGGGAGGGTTCTGCACTAGCAGCTGGCAGGGGTGCAAGGATGGGAGAGGAACCACTTTCTGGGGAGGGAGTCGGAAGAAAGGGAAGTGGGAGGCTGGAGCGCAGCGGGGAATAGGCCCTGCTGGGGAAATACCCTCCCACACTACACAGCAGAGGAAGAGAACGGCGGGATGCGGACGCAGTCAAGGAGGGCAGAGGGTGGGGGTTCCGTGATGGAGGATGGGGACGGGCAGCTCGTTCTGGGCTGCCTTGACGCGGGTATGCCCGAGGAAGGGGCTCAGGCGGCGGCCGCGCCCCCGACGGGAAGGCCATTCCCCGCCACCTCGCCCGCCTCCGCCGTGGGGGCGGGTCCGGCGCCCAGTGGAGCATGGAGCCGCCCCGCTGTGCCCCCGCGCCCGCCCCGGCGCGCACTTACTTCTCGAGAGCCGGTGACCGACGTGCTGTAGACGCGCAGGCCGCTCATGCTGCAGGCAGGGGACGTGCAGACACGGAGGAGGTGCGAGGAGAGGCAGCTGCACGGCCGGGACCTCCGCCGCTCGGGAGCGGTTTCCTTCCTGCTCCGCCCGCGAGTCGCCGCGCTCGGAACCAATGGCTGCGCAGGCGGGCGAGGCGGGGCCTGCGCGACACCGCCCTGCGCGCCAAGGCCCCCTCCTTTCCCTGCCGTGTGGCCAGCGGCCGGGAGGACCCCGCTGGACTGCGGCTGCTCGCCGGCGCGGCTGCTCCTGCGATCCGAGGCTCTCGGTGCGCGCCCGGGAAGGGACCCTACGGCAGGGACACACGGAGGGTTCGGCTCCAGGCCGTCAGCTCGCCAGGCTTTGTACGTCCAGCGCCCCCCCAATGCTGTTACACCTGCACCCCACAAGTCCCACAATAATACATCGCGACTTTGGAAACTGGGTTGGTTTCCAAGCCAAGTGGCTGGACAGAAGGCACAGCAAGCAGGGTGGACCTCGGGCAAGCCCCGAACTCTAGCGCCTCCACTGAGGCAGGCCAGCAGGATGGGCGGGGCGGCTCCGCAGAGCAGGGCCACGCCCAGCCCCAGGGGCCAGCCAGACCTAGGTGAGAGGCTCAGGAGGGCTGTCCAGCGTGGAGGCACAGGCTAGTAGGGCAGGGACAGTCGAGATCCAGAGGTAGTCTTGGATGGCCCCCAACTCCCAACTCCATGCTGCAAATGGCACCCCGTAGCATCAATGACCACGAGCAAGAATTCAGGCCCGCGGCCATCCCACCTGCAGAGCGGTCAGGCTCCGCGGATTCCCTTAGCCAGGCGCGAGGCACAACCCAGGCCGCAGCAGGCGGCCGCGGACCTGCGCAGGAAAAGCCCCTTCCTCAGCGGCCGGCGCGCACAGGACCGCGGACCTCCACCCCACGACCCCGGAACCGGCCCAGTGACACACAACTTGTTCTATGACTCAGGACAGCTCTGGCTAACAGAAAGCAGTGTGGGCAGAGATCTCATTTGCCTTCACACACAGACGAAAAGACATATTGAGAGATGTGGACAGGAAACTGGACCTGCCAAAAGTCAGCTTCAATGTTGCTGGGGGAAACCCAGCTACACATTTGGCCTCTGGCTTCAATAAGCTAAAGCAAAGGGTGGGCAAGCGGCTATAGAAAACGTAAGCGTCTGTTAAATATTTTATTCTGTAATCAAAATAGCAATACAAACCAGTTGACATAACAAAGACTCATATAAATAACAGCTTATAAACTTTACGAAGAAAAAAATACCCGTGAACATAGTGGCTAGGCTCCCAACACAGGCTGGAGACCAACCAGGCAGCTCTGCTTCTAGGAGGCCTGAGTCCAGAGGCTGGGGATGGCCAGATGGGTGGGGTTGTTTGAAATGGAAGGGCTAAGTCACTCCGTTAATAAAACATGAACTTGTAAAAACACTTAAGGAAGTTCACTCAGGCCCTGGTGGAGTCCAGGATCCTTCTAACACCCTACATACTAGCAAGTCTTGCCATGGCTGCCTCTGTGTCTGAACCGCTTTACTCTTCGTAACAGACATGGCTCCTGCTGGCCTGGCTCCAAAAGCAGATGGGGCCAACAACTGAGATGCTTCCTAAACCAGGAGGCAAGAAAAACCAGAAAGCAGAGGGTCCAAAGACCCTAGAAAAACAAAACCCCAGGAAACACTGAAAGCTTCATCTTAGAACTGACCCATACTCGGAGCTCTGAACTCTCAAAGTGACCAGGGCAGGAAAGGAAAAGCCACTCCAAAGCTCCGACAAGAGGCACTAATTGGAAGGCTGGCATAGGTTCGGTCCTGAGGAAGGGGTTGAGCAGCTTCTTATTTGCCCTGTGGCCTTCTAGGGGGAAATTCTTCTCAAACTCAGAACCACAGAGGAATGTGCACTCAGGTCCCAAATGTGGACGGAAGGCCTGGGAATAAAGGAAAGAGGCTACGCTGACCATGCCCACAATACCAAGGACGCACGGTAGCTAAGGAGTAGAGTCTTGTGAAAGACATGTCAAGAAGATTGAGCAGCCCCTCACTTGTAATCCTTAAACTCCCAATCCTTAGTGAGTACTCTGCTGAGTAGATAGGCTTGAGGCTTTTGCTAGAACAATGGCCCTGAGGAAGCAGCAGTGAGCCCAAACCTGAGAAAACTCAGAAAGCTAGCTCATGGGCTAGCATACTGGGGGCTGAGAATTCTCAAAAGGTTGCTCCTACTCAGCCTTTGCAGGTCCCTCCAATGGGTACTGGTATGGAGTAGGAATGAATATAGATCCATCCTGCAAGATGGGGAAGGGCAAAGATGGATGTCAAGCTAGGGCTGGGAACAATTTGTGAGGACTTTTATCAGTTGGACCTGCAAAAAAAATTAATTAGTAACTCACCCTTTAAGAGTGAATTAAGATAACAGGAAAAACATGACCCAGTAAGGCAAAGCCAGAGGGGAGCAAAGCAGAAGACTCCCTGTCAGCCCTCATGCCCCAGGTGCAGGCTCCCCCCCCCTTCCCCTCTGGCAACAGCAGCAGAAGGCAGGATTGTCAGGGTCAGAACGTTTCCAACTGGGCTTGCAGCAGCCCAGGTCTTCCCTGGAATCCCTCACTGTGTGGCACAGTTCTCTCCCATATCCTGGGCGTATCTGTCCGACAGGCTGGTCCTTAAGTCCTCAATGTCACGACGCAGCTGCTGAACTTCTTCTAGTTTCCTCCTGATCACATCTGGCTTCTGCAAATCTAGCTGAATTATAGGGTGCTGTGTAGCTAAAGAGAATTTTAAAAGTGTTAGGGATCATTGGAGGAAACATCATATGGAGGGGGACTTTCCAAAACTAGTGATCTTAGATTATGGCTTTAAGAAACCAAACAAAAACAAACCCAAAATACTGAAGTTTAAAGCCCAGGACTTCAGGTATGCTAAGTACTGCTACTGAGTACAGCTAGAACCCCAGGAAATGACACTTCTGAAGAATCAGCTGGGGATGGTGGACTGATGATAACTTGTTGCTTAAAGTCTGCTTTGTCATCCATGTAGAGGAGGACGGTTTGAGAAATTTAATGAACACCTACACTTTATCTAATGTCAACTCCCAGGAAGCAGTGACCAGGCCACCCGCTTCACATACTACTATAAGGATAGCTAAACTGGACAGGATAAGAGAATGAAGATTCTTCTCCCACACGCCTTAGACTGGCTTGATGACTCACAGTGAATGCCCAAGAGCAGAGAGAGATTGGGGTCATGGCCCTGGGCCCTCTGGGTCACAATGCTGCAGACAGCCTGCAGATCTTGAAGGCAACTGGCCAACTCCTGGTGCAGCTCAAATGCCAGCTGGGCTGTGTCTGGTGATGGAGCCCCTGGCTGGGCTTGGCGCAGGTGTTCCTGCAGCGTCAGATTCTTCTCAATAAGGTCTTGGTTCTGCACTGAGAGCTGAATGAATAGATGGGTAAGTAGATTAACCCAGGCCCGGGAGAGGCAGAGGATCTATGCACGTGAGAGCATGGGTGTGGATGTGGGAGTGTGGAGGGGAGCATATGAATCACAGGCAGTGTCCCTTCCCAGCCTTCCCACTGGTGGCTTCTGTGGGTAGCTCAGGCCCTAGATTCTCAGAGATCCAACGCTGGAGAGGAAACTACTGCCCAGCCGACTCTGAGTCATCAGCCTCCAGGTTTCTGTTCAGGAAGCAGAGGTGCTCCCGCCCACTAGCAACTCTATCTGAAGCCAGTCCCTCAGCCAACTCTGTTAGCCAGGCTATTAGAGACGGCTTAACATGAAGTGAAATCTGAGGCGACACTGGTTTCAATCTCTCCCCGCCACCCTGACAAAAGTGGCCACCAGCCAGCCTCATCACAGGCTTTCAGAGGAATAAAGGGGCAAGGAAGACAACACAGAGTGAGAAGCCATGGGTGTGGGGCTATGAAGGGAGAGACCTGAGGATCTAGAGCTAAAAAGCTTCTAGCATATCTTTGCTGATTGAGTTCTCATGTAGCCCAGGGCTAGTCTTGAACTTCTGATCCTCCTGCCTCCACTTCCAAGGTGCTGGAATTACAGGTGTGCACCACCACATCCCCACTTATTTAATGCTGGGGAATGAACCCAGGGCTTTCTGTAAGCTAGGTAAGCACTCTACCAACTGAGATGTATTTCCAGTCCCTTTATTTTGATACAGGATGTTGCTATCTAGCCCTTGATGGTCTTGAACTCATTTTCCATCTCAGACTGGCCTTGAACTTGTAGTGATCCTCCTGCTTCTGCTTCCTGAGTGCCAGAATTACAAGCATCTTGCCTTTCAAATCCTCCAGGGCAGACCACCTATTCATGTAATCTGCATCTCTTTCCTTTTCCTGAAAACTTTACCCACTCTCATTACAATTTTTTTTTTTTAGTATTTAATATTTGGACGTGCATGTGTATTTGTCTGTGAGCCCCTGAAGGCCCAAGGATGATTTTGGATATCATCCTCGATTGCTATACCTCCTCTTGGTTTTGCTCTAGAATTTTCTAGGGTACACTTTCCAGGGCTGGAAGTCCTCGCGACTGCTATTCCCCCCCCCAACATTTTTATATGAGATCTGGAATCTAAACTCGGGTCCTTCTGCTTTTGAGGCAAAGGTTTAACCCCTGAGCTATCTCTCTAGCCCACCTCTATTCTGTTTTAAAAACTGAATAGTTCTTCCTCCAGTCTCAGTCCTCTACCCACATAAGCCATGGACTCCCTCCTAGGCATTGGCTAGTGAGTTGATGGTTCCCTATTGACAACTTATGAGGACCATCAAAACAGTGGTCTTTTTTTGGGGGGGGGGTAAGGGAAGGAGTTAAAATAAGCTGGACTTGAATTTGCAATCCACCTGATTCAGTATCCCAAGTGTTAACGATTATAAGCATGTACCACTATACCTTGCTCCCTCAGTCTTCTTGAACCCACCCTCCCCAACTCTATAGATGCAAGATCAAGGAAAAGAGAATGCTCCCCATCTGAAAAGCATTCCTGGACAATTACGGTCACTCTATGAGAGGTCTTAGGACCGTTAACATAGATGATGCTGTAGTGTATCTACCCACTCACTACTTGCTTTTAATGGCTTCAGTAGATCCGTTCCATTAGAGGGCAATGATGGTGAGCGCACAGGGACATTCGGTTTGTAGAGGTTGTACTCGTTTGGTTGCTCACCTCCTTCACTGCTGTACGCAGTTGCTGCAGGGCCATCTCCCTCCTCTGCGCCTCCTCTCTCAAGGCCTGGCTTGTTCCTTCTTCTTGAGCCACTTCCTGCTTTAGGCTCTGAAAATGACAGCAAGATGTTTGGGGTAACAAGCTTGATTCGGACACTATCACCTCTGACCTACACTATACAGTGCAGTCCCCACCTGCAAACTTCTATAACCATTAAACCGTAGCAGTCCAGACCCTCGGCATCCTTCCAGGCCACCAGTTCCTATTCATTTTCCTACTCCATGGTCTACACAGCCTGTAGCTCCAAAGGCTCTACCGCTAAGATCTCACTCCTGTTAGAACACCTATTCATGTAATCTGCATCTCTTTCCTTTTCTCTTCCCGAAGACTTAATCCACTTCTGCTCACTCCTGTTACTTGCTCACTCTGTTGGTTTAGACTGTTGCTCCTTGCTTTGTCATTCTAGAGGCTCACTTTCATGCAACTAATTCTAATCTCACTCTGTCAGTCATGCCTCCATCACGGCTCACAAGCATATCCTACTATTCTGTTGGCTGTGCACAAGAATTTTCACTGTTTAATCCTCAATGTAGAGAATGTGCCGTTTAAGTTTCAAAATTTGAGTGGAGACTATTGGAAGAACAACAAATAGTGCCTGACTAAGATGCTAGCAGTCAAATCCGTGTTAACAATAGTGTATCTATGTGTATGCATGCCAAAGGGAAGAGACAAATATGTCATTCAATTCATTCCAATCACCCCCCAATTTTGAACCTAATATGAACAAAGTAGTATTTGAAGAAAGGAGTTGACAGATTTCACTCTGGAGTCCAGGCTAATCCTGAATACATGGCATTCTTTCTGCCTCATCCTCCCTAATGCTATAATGACAGAAGTGAGCTACAATGTTCTGTTGATTTTATTTTTAAATATTATTATATAATATATATCATTTAGCATTAGTATTTTTAAATATATTTAAAAAAAACTTTATTTTGTGTAGTGTGTGTGTGTGGAGGGCACTGCATGTCTCTGTGGAGGACCAAGGGTGACTTCAGTCATCATTCTGGATTACTTTTACTTCCTTTTTGCTTTGTTCTGGGATTTCCCAGGTTCTGCCCACCAGGCTGAGCGTGCAGACCATTGCCATTTTTGCTGGTGTTTTCATATGAGACCTGGGATCTGAACTCAGACTTTCTGTTTTTGAGACAGAGTCCCTTGAGCCATCTCTCCAGCCCAAATAAAATTTTAAAATACCATTCTGTACTAATAAAATTTTTATTTGCCATGGAAAATATCTAATGATCATAAGATATGCAAGGTAACCCTGATGAACCCATTTTGTTTGATATTATATGATATTTTAAGTTACTTGAAGTCTTATCAAGGAAAAATATATCAAATTAAAATGTTGAGGGGGCGGTAAGATTGTAAGAGCAAAAGGATGGGAGGAGCAACGATTTGCAAGATTCTCAACAATAGTTGGGGCCAAAGCAATCATAATGGGACTTAGCATGCCCTGCGCAATGTCCAGCGCACTGTTGCCCTCATAAAGTCTAGCATCTGTTAAGGGTACCGAGACCCCTGGAGGCAAGGGATTGACAGCCATAGTAGTGATCTTATGCTTAAGGGGAACAAGAGAAAGGGCTTATGGAAATGCCACTGGGTCCTTATATGTCATCGGAGAGGAGGACCCAGTGGAGAGTTAGGCGTACACAATAAAGGACTCTCTGGGAATTGGGGGGGAGGTACTGGGGGAAGGGGAGGGGGAGGAGGGGGTTCGGGGGGAGGAGGGGGGAGGGAGGGAACTGGTAAAAAATTTTAAAATGACAGTGCCCAGCAGAATGGAGTGGAGGGAATTGCAGGAGCAGCAAAACTGCAAAAGAAAATCAACAAACCACAATCCAGAACTTCAGAGACTCTATATCAATCACATAGAACTAGGCCAGCCTAATCTCTCCCCATCCTGGAGCTCAGGGACATTTGCGGAAGAGGGGGCGGTAAGATTGTAAGAGCAAAAGGATGGGAGGAGCAACGATTTGCAAGATTCTCAACAATAGTTGGGGCCAAAGCAATCATAATGGGACTTTGCATGCCCTGCGCAATGTCCAGCGCACTGTTGCCCTCATAAAGTCTAGCATCTGTTAAGGGCACCGAGACCCCTGGAGGCAAGGGATTGACAGCCATAGTAGTGATCTTATGCTTAAGGGGAACAAGAGAAAGGGCTTATGGAAATGCCACTGGGTCCTTATATGTCATCGGAGAGGAGGACCCAGTGGAGAGTTAGACGTACACAACAAAGGACTCTCTGGGAATTGGGGGGGAGGCACTGGGGGAAGGGGAGGGAGAGGAGGGGGTTCGGGGGGAGGAGGGGGGAGGGAGGGAACTGGTAAAAAAATTTTTAAATGTATAATTAAATTTTTAATAAAAAAAAGGGAAAAAAATTTAAAATGTATAATTAAATTTTTAATAAAAAAAAAAGAAAAAAAAAAAAAAAGAAAATGTTGGGATCTCTTGGTTGCTCTCCAAAAGACCCATAGTAAGACCCTGTTACTTAAGATGCAACACATATAGATCACAGAATACAGGCAAAATACATCAACTGGAACTGGTCCTAGAGCTTCTTCTTTGCTAGATGGCTTACACAGTACCAAGAAATATTATAGAAGCTGCTGGGAAAGAAAATAATCAAAGGCCTCATTAGCTTATGAGATCTGCAAGTTGCAATAAAAAAAATCACCATGGCAACAGGTGACCACCAGTGTCATAATGGCTTGAGTATCAAGGAGACAACCAACAGCTTTCAGACTGGACTTAAAACCCACTTATCAGAATGGAACACATTCCTGTTACTGTTAACTAGAAAGAGAATCTACAAAAGGGAAGGAAATAGATCAATAAGGAAGAGCAGCCTATAAACCTATAAGTAGGAAGAGAGTGCACCCAACTGCTCTGTAAATACTTGTTACTATACCCATAGATTGGAAGAGCACTCACACTCAGCCTAGAAGTCTTCTTTTACAACAGAGATAGAGGATCTCAACATCCCTACAGGATGCAGCTTAGGGCAGTAAAGAGCAGTGAAGAGGACAACAATGGTCTCCAGAATGCAGAGTATCAGCAACCCTGTAATGTTCGCCCACAAACAGGTCAATCCAATCTCTTCCCATCCTAAGGCTCAGGGAACCTTGTGGAAGAGGGGGCAGCAGGATTGTAAGAGCCTAAAGATGAGAAGATCCACTGTTGGACACCCCACATAAGGCAGGGCTGCTGCATCCAGGAACTCACTGAAACGCGATTTGTCCTTACCAGACCTGCATAATGATTGACATACCAACATGCCCCACAGACTAGTGAGGATCTCAGGAGAGAGAATTATGTGCAGTAGAGACCTTGGGAACTAGAGCTGGATGAGTGAAAAGAAATGCCCCTATCAGGGGGCGGCTTGAGAAGGGGTCACTTGGTATACCACAGAGGCCCGAATCCCCACAAGAATAGAAAAGCCAGAGGGAACCCTGGGACCCTTAGAAGTGACAGGCAGGAGGATGGGAGGGAGAGGGATGGATTGATGAAGGCAGAGGAGGAAGGGAGGGAAGGAGAAAAAAGGAGGTAGGGAGGTAGAGAGGCAGGGATAAGTACTCAATATGCTTGTAAAACTAGGAAGTAATTAAAAAATATTTAAAAAATGTTGGGCTTAGAACTATACTTCAGGAATACTACAATGTATGAGACCCTAACTCCAATTATAAGCGTAAATGAAATGTAAATAAGTTGGGTTTTTCAACCTTGTAGAACTTCTGGGTGCCAAGGACACTTACTTGATGACCCATTTCTTTTTTTTTAGTTTTGTAGTTTTGTCTCTGCTGACCAATTACAAACTCAACTAAAAATCTGGCACTTCAGAGCTGGTGAAATGACTGTGCAGGTAAAGACACTTGTCATGATGGCTGACACCTAAGCTGATCCTTGGAACCCACATAAAGCTGGATGGAGAGAATCAAATCCACAAAGCTGTTATTTGATTTTCACACATGTGCTGTGATATGTATGCACCCACAGGACACATTTTTTTAAATGCAAAAATGTAAAAAAAAATAAAATAAAATAAACCTGTCATTTTGAATGCTGACCAGATGTGACTACCCTGACAAGATAGAGGCAAACTACACAGCCCAAACCACATGGCAGCAAAGGCAGGGTGGTAGTTTTCAGATGCTCCTCATTTAAGTGCATCTCATGGTTTGGTGGGAAAACCTTTCAGATTTTAGAGTTCAAAGACAATCTACTTCACTTAGGACTTTTTTTGGAGAACCCAATTAAGGACTCTTTCACTCTAGCTTAAAATAGGAATCGGGAGCTACCTTTGGTTCTTCTCTATTCTTCAACCTCCACATCCTGTTAGTCACTGACTGCTTCTAAAAGTCACTTCTCCATGTGATTCTTTGGAATTGTATTTCTCCTTTCTGTGATCCTGCTTTATGCTACATTCCCTCATCACCTCACTGGAATTTCTGCAATAGTCCAGGCTGCTGATCTTCCACAGTTGAGCCTAAATTGCAAACCTGACCAACATGACACCTTAATCATATGCTCCAATAGATTCCCTTCACCTATCTGAAGATTGAAAAGTGGAAGGAGTCAATGGACGGAGCTTTCCATGACTTGGTATGCCCAACTCTCCATTTGCTACCTTAAACTCAACACCACCACGTGCTCTTCTGCATCAGGACATTTTGATTGGTAATGAACTGCAAATGACAGTGGGGTCCTGTAAGATACAGTCTGTGATAGAGTCTCAATTGTGTGAGTACACAGCATCACATTCATAACAATGAAACTGTCTAACCACACATTTCTAAAACCGTATGTATCTTCACTGTTCATCAGTACATAACTATACATTAACGTTATCAAACTGCTTGCAGATCAAACCTTGTTGCTCTTCCTGTTGGATTCCAGAAGCATTCTACCTAGTTCCTCTATCTGATGAACCCCTCATCTTACAAGGCTCGGCTGGGATCTCCAGATATCAGTCCTTAACCTCCCATCCTTCTCCTCCGAATTGACTCTTTGGTACTCAAAGTGATGTGAGCATTGGTTTCACAATGCTGTACTGCAACTGCCATGCAAGTTTCATTCATCTTGTATCCCTAACACTAGGCAAATTACATGTCAGAGAAGGGAATGGATTATTAACTACATTTCAAAGTTCCTCTCAGCAAGCCCTTTCCACCATATACTAAGGTCCCCTGTTTACCTGTACTTGTGAGTGCAACTGCTCCATCTTCTGCTGTTGCTTCTCCACGATCTGAAAAGCAAAGCTATTGAGGAAGTCTGCAAACACCAGGCTTGGAGAGGGTAGAGGGCAAGGGGCTGCACTCGGGTCTATGAGCTGATGATCAGCTTTCCCAAGTACAGGCCATTAATTACGAGACCTAAGTAAAGACTAGTTAACTTGACCTACAGAAAGCTAATCCAGCCTCCTGATCTTGGCTATCTACTTTCTTGCTCCTGTGACTCCAAGTTGTAATCACAGAGGTTTACATAGGACTGTAGTGTGGATCCATGGCCACTACTGAGGGTAGGAGGATCTTCACCTAATGATGTTTTATTTATTTTATTTATTCTATACAATCCCACCTTCCTGTCTTATAAAAGCTCAGTTGTTCTCTGAACCATTTCTGGGTCTTCCTTTCGGTTAAAACATAAGCAGTCTCACCAGCAGGTTTCTGAATCTCTATTCTCTGCTACATTGAAACCAGCCAACTTCACTGGTTATGATTTTTTTTAAAGACTGTAAGCAGTTTTCCAAGGATTCAAGTCAAGCTTGGTGCACCATTGTAGGTCATCTAGATACTGAAAAGCAAGACCCCTCTAACTTTTGCCTGTATTACTGATAAGCAGGTCTGCCAATCATAAGGCTGAATATCAAAATGCAAACTTACTACACAGGGTGACTTCTCAGAAAAGAAAGAAAAGCTCTCAAGCGTAGACTCTTGGAGACCCAACACCAGGAATTCTTGGTTCCTCTCCAGCACACAATCTTCTCTGTCCTCCTACCCTACCCTGAGCTGTAGCCTGGACACCTTAGTCACCTTCCGGAGAGAATCACAGTCGTTCTGCCTCGATTCCATTTCCATTTTGGGACCTTCTCCACTGGTTTCCTCCACACACTGCTTATCTTGAAGGCTGAAAGACAATGTCTTTTTCTAGAACTTTGAAATTAGAACCAATTAGATTCAACTCTTGGCTCTGCTATTTATTATGTCTTTGGGACAAGATACTATTATACCCTTCTTGCTACAGCTGAGGATGATAGTATATAGAAGATAAAAGCTATTCAGTGTATTTGGTTCCCTTCCCAAAGGACCAGAATCTATGTAATATGCCATTAAGTCTCTGTTTGCCAAAGGTTCTTCTGATGTTTAAAAAATAAAACATTGCCAAATATGTTTAGGTTAGAAAAGCATTGTAGAAACCTTGGAAGATATAAAAAGCTTGGTTGGGCACAGTAGTAGTGTGTGCCTATAATCTTAGCACTCGTGAGACTGAGGCATGAAGACTGTACTTAAGTTCAAGGCCAACGTGGGCTATACAGCAAGATCCTGTCACAACACAAAATGAATCTTTTTTTCTTCTTCTTAGTAAACATTCTTTAGAACAGAACCAATTTTGTTCCCTAAGTCTGTTTCTGACTCTAGTCTCCTACAATGGTTCCCTTACAATCACTTCCAGCATGTCTCATCTGCTGAGATAAACAAGAGGGTCACTGTAGCTGGATATAGGACGAGAAATCCAACCCGCCCACTAGAAACAATTTAGTTCAAGAGGCTGCTGAAACACAGCCATCCTTCTAGAAACTACTATTAATACAGAGGGGCTCCCAAGATGTCTTAAGAGTACATTCCAGCATTCTGATTTGTTCTCAGAACCTGTTCTAGCAATCAAGAACAATTCCTAGAGCTAAAGAAAAACCAGAATATTCTCTATGCCTTCCGTGTACAAGGCTCAAAATGCAGAGAATATGCAGGTCTTAGTGCCAGTATTCACTTCTTAAAAAAAAAAAGCACCCCATTTCCTAGTTTATAGTATTTTCTTCCATTCAATACATACATACTCTAGGATTATCCAGGCACTGAGACAGATTCTCCACAGATACAATGATAATCTCCCTCAACACAAATACCCTGCTCATAAGCAGCTTTCTTTATTATTCTGTCCTAGAAAACAAAGCTCTAAAAAGTAAGAGTTTGCATACTTACCAGAAGTCATACAGGTTAAGTGAGGGGGGTATAGCTATTAGCACCCAATTCTCTCCTTTTCCCAATCCCATGGAGGTATTACCTATTTCTACTGGAGAATTCTGCTTCTTTCTGTCTCAGGTTTTCCAGTTGAAACTCCTTCTCTCTGCAGGTTGCCTGAATCTCTTCTAGCAAAGTTTCCAGCTCGGTCACTCTCTCTTGTAGTTCTGTGTTCTTCAACTCAGCATCCTTAAGCTAAGAGACAGGATCCCAAGTTTAGATCAGTAAGCTAAGGAAGACTGAGTGGATACTTGCAAAAATTTATAGTCTAACTGCAAATATGACAAATGGTACATCTACACATGACTCCTTTGGTATACTCCTCTTGGGTAGAAAAGTTCTCTGCCTACTTGCTTCAGATATAGTCAGAGATTGCTACCTGCTGACTCTGTTTCTGATGGTCTTCCAGGGTAGGCAGATCAGCTAGGTAACGCTCCAAGGTCTCAATACGTTGTTGCTTCTCGCGGTTCTGTTCTGATTCTTTCTGACATTTCTTTTTCAAATTATTGATGTGTTTATCACGACCTTTGACCTAGGGAAAAGAAATGCCAGAGATAATTTCCATTTACTGCTCTATGACTCTGAACTTTTTTCAGAGTGACTACTGTCTTTGTCCTTACAGCTATGCAAGTTGTATTACTGCAATGAAGCCAAACAGATAATCAAATTCTGCCTCCTGGGATTGGGAAACAAAACTGCAAAATTCATACACGTGAACTTTCCAGTGAAGGATAGGGATGAACTGCTTCTAAAGCAGTTTTTAAAAACTGATGGTGATTCTATAATAATGAATTTGTCTAGTGGGGTTCTTGGAGGAAACCACTAAACCCTTAGAATTTTCTAGGATAGGAGTGTCTGTGTTATACATTAAGGGCCAGAGCCCACCGTAAATAAATTTATGCTAACAAGATGACTCAAAATGAACTACCTACAGAAAGTCCAGTATTTTGTGTGACTTTCTACAGGGAGAGGAGAGGCGGTGGGGCCTACACAGTGAGACTGAAGCCTGTGCTGAGGGCCACGCGCCCTGACTCCCTGAGATGGCACTGCTTTTGGAATCTCTCCAGACCTAGCCCTACGTCTCTCTTCATTTGACTGTTTCTGAATTGTATCTTTGTAAAAAAGATTTTGTTTGTGTGTACCTGTGTACATGGACACACATGTATACTTTGGTTGCTGCCAGAGGACAACTTTTTGGGAGTCAGTTCTGTCCTTTCACCTTGTTCTTGAGGCAGGAGGTCTCTTATTTTCTGTGCCTGTGATATGTATGCGTGCTTTGGCCAATTCTCCTGTCTTTACCTCCTATCTCTGCCTGTGGAAGTGCTTGAATTCTAAATGTAAGCCACCATTTCTGGCTTTTTTATATGGGATCCAGGGACCAAACTCAGGCTGTCAATGTTGCACAGTAAGTACTTTTACTCAGTGAGCCAATTCACTGGCCCTGCATTGTATCTTTCATAACAATAATATCAAGCTGAGTGTGACAGTATGCACATGTAGTTCCATCTACTCAGGAGGTTGGGGTAGAAGGACCACTAGAGCCCAGGAGTTTGGATCCAGCTTGGGCAACATTGTGAGATCATGTCTCAAAAAAACAAAATAATAAATAACTATACTCCTAACTATGGTGTTTTGTCTTCTGGATTTCTGAGAGTCATCCAAGAACTACTGAACCTGAAGGTATCATAAGAACACTTGGATTTGTAGCTGGTAGCTCAGAGCTCAGACTCTGGATTAGAATCTGAAATAAGTGCACCTTGTTGGAATCAATACCTTTCAATCTGTGGTTTAACTCCAAGTTAAATTTAATCTAAAATTGAATTTTAGTAGTATACACAATGTCCTTATTATAGACACACAACCAATCTGAGCTGTTCTGGTGAAAGGGTTTTAATATACCCTTGCCTAAACATATGATAAAAGCGGAGCAATAATTTGGGTTAATGACATTATAAATAAACTCTCTGAGAAGGACTATATTCATTTTGCTAAATTATCACACCCCTAAAGCATAACACATGCTTGACCTAGAGCAGGCATTTAATAAAGGGTTGCTGAATGGAAACTTTTCTTTTTAGGCATAATAAGCTGGAGAAGCAAGAGAAGCAGAAAACTTATGTCAAAAAGGAGACACAGCTCTACTTCCATTCAAAGATGGAAGTACTAAGTATAATTTTTGAAAATTATCTGTTATCCACCAATGCAATTCTCACAATTCAACCTGCATCACAACTGGGAAAACTTACTAAAAACGTTCAAACCAATTTTACTTTAAAAAAAACCTGAAAAGATAAAGTAACTAATTACATGCAAAACATCTAAAAAATGACAAAGGAAATAAAAATATTAACCTACAGAAAAAAGAAGAGAGACAATAGGAGACAAAAGTACCTGTATTGGGCACAGTGGCATACACATGTAATCTTGGTTAGGCTAAAGTGGGATGAATGTCAGGGATAGCCTGAGGAACAAATCGGTCAATGCTAAACACAGCAAGAGCCCATCTCAAAACCAACTTAAAGTATATGAGATTTTAACATGCTTTCACAGATGAAAGTAGACAGAGGATCATAAATGATTCATGGTAGAGACATCATAATCTGAAGTTGGAGTTATATACAAACTTGAAAAAATAGGGAAATTTACTAGAAATCTGTATACTACTGAATACTACTTTTATTCTTTCTTAACAGGAAAATGGAGATATATGTTTCCTGAGAAATCAAATGAAAAAATGTAAGATTAAGGGACACGAGTCACAGCCTGTGTTTCTGGTCCTGGTACGGTGGAGCCTGTGAATCCCCGAGCAGAGTAAAAACAAGGAAGAGGTGGAGGCGGTCCATGGTGGTTCCCGAATTCGCCCATGGTTCTACACACACACACACACACACACACACACACACACACACGCACAATTGAATAAATGATAAATAAAAAAAAAATTTGAAAAAAAGCAAGTGAGATAAGACATCTAGCTATCCACATGTGAAAATTACTAAGTGAAAAGTTAAGTCAAGATTTAATGATGTTATACTAAAATCCACCAAGTTACTACCATGAACTTAGAGCTTTTATTGAGTTGTTTTTCCTTTCATGTATATGTGTATGGAGTTTGACATGCATGTGTGTTTTGCACATGGGTGTACGAGTGTGCCTGTGGAGGCCCAGAGGTGACATTGAGAATCATTCTTGTTCTTCTACCTTATTGTTGTAAGCCTAGATCTCTAATTAAACCAAAAGCATGGTATTAAGAAGGACTAACTTGTCTGGGGATTCCCAAGCTCTGCTTCCCAGAGCTACAGGCAAGCCACCAACCTGCTGGCAATATGTGGTATTTAGGGATCTGAAAAAGTCCATTTGCTTGCATGGCACAAATTTTAATCACTGAGCCATCTCCCCAACCCTTAGAGCTTTTAAATGATTGCCTATTCACTTGATGATTACCAGACCTTTACAATGAAAAATACTAAAATAGGGGGAAAAGGCCTTGAAGGAAATAAACTCCATCAAGCAGATATAGACATGCTTAAAAGCTATAATTAATTTTATTTAATTTTACTGTGTGTGTGTGTGTGTGTGTGTGTGTGTGTGTGTGTGTGTGTGATCAGAGGAGGGCAATGTATGTCCCTGTGGAGGGTCAAGGGTGACTTTGGGAATCATTCTGGATCGCTTCTAACTGCAGGAATAGAACCAGTAACAGACTAGTTAACTAACTCTAACACCTCTGTGATCTACAGAGCATTGACTTATCAGCTCACCCTTTCCTCCTGTTTCTTCCCTTCTTCTGAATGTTTCTGTAGTGTCACTTTGAGAGATTCCCTGATGAGTTGAATTTCGACTTCTGAAGCAGAAAGTTTCTTTTCAAGATCCATCTTCTCTTTGCTCAGGGCTTCTGTTTTCTGTGCAAACTGTGCACGTAAGAAAGTATTTTCACGCTGCAGTTCCTGCCAAAAGAGTCTTAATATGTAACTGTTCCCTACCTTTAACATCTCCTGTAATTTAAATATTTCCCACCACATTTCATGGTCAAGTATCATCTTTTTTTTTTTTTTTAATTATTTATTCAATTGTGTGTGTGTGTGTGTGTGTGCGTGCGTGCATGTGCGTGTGTATGTAGAACAATGGGAATTCAGGAACCACCATGGACACCTCCACCTCCTCCTTGTTTACTCTGCCCCAGGATTCACAGGCTCTGCCCTACCAGGACCAGAAACGCAGGCTGCCCCCACTTCCGCCTGGCGTCTATACGTGGGGTGTAGGATCCGAACTCAGGACCTTCTGCCTGCAAGGCAGAGGCTTAACCCCTGAGCCATCTCTCCAGCCCCAAGTATCATCTTTCTCTACAAATTTCCTCAAGCAGTGCACTTCTCAAAGTATGATCCTATAACAAATACGTTAGAAGTATAAATTTTGAAACTTGCTCAGAAGCCCACTGAATCAGACACTGTGGGGATAGTTCCCAATATGTATTTTTTATAGTAAACCTTCAAGTGATTCTGATGCACATTCAAGTTTAAGAACCACTGCTTTAAAAACAATATCTGAAGAGCTGCTAAAAACAATGCAAAGAGGGGCTGGAGAGGTGGCTCAGGGGTTAGGCCTCTGCCTTGCAGGCGGAAGGTTCTGAGTTCGGATCCTAGACCCCACGTAGGCAGAAGCGGGGGCGGCCTGTGTTTCTGGCCCTGGTGGGAGGAGCCTGTGAATCCCCGGGCAGAGCAAACAAGGAGGAAGTGGAGGTGGTCCATGGTGGTTCTCGAATTCACCATGGTTCTACACACACACACACACACACACACACACACACACGCACAATTGAATAAATAATAAAAAAATTAAAAAAAAACAATGCAAAGAACATAACATCAAAGACTCTCAGGCTTGAGGCCTGGCTCCCTCACTCATACTTGATATGGATTTAGAAGTTACTTAAGTTGTTTAATCAGTAAGAGGACCATCTTGATTCTAACAGATGGAACACTATTATTTGCCTAATAGGTAGCAAAGCCAGTACTGCAATACCTGTCATGCAAAAACCCAAGTGTGGTTAACAAGGAGGCTCCTTCTCAGCTCTCAACCTCCACTAGATGCTGACCTCGGTGAAAATATGATTTTCTTTAGCTGTTCCTAAAGCTTTTGCTGCTACCCTAATGAGGGCACAGAAAAAAGCGCTTTACTTTTCCAGTAATAATGTTTACTCTTTAAAGGCAAGGTACCTATATATCACAGGATTCTTTCTGTATTTCCTGGTATTTAAGCATAGGGAAGATTCTTAAGTTATAAGCAAAATGGCTTCTATGCTTACCTGTAGCCTTAACAGACAGACATCCCCAAGGGGGGCAGGGCGGCCCAAAAAAGCACTGTGGACTTGTAATTCACTCTCTCGAACTTTCTGCTCCAGCTGAGAAATGTGTTTCCTTTGCCTGCAAAAATCAATAACGTCAGATATGGGATCCCTTTACAGTAATGAGCATCTTCCCAAAAAAAGATGTTTAACAATCTCTAATATGTAGGGAAAAATCTTGATTTTAGACATTAGATTTTGCAGAAGCAGGAAGAACAAATGAGAAAAGGACTGTGGGAAATGAGGAAAGATAAGTTGTAATGAAGCAGTGACTCCTTGTAGACCCTCCTTTGAGTGCAGAGACTGGCCTGTCACATTAATAAGATGCAAGACTTAGGCTGTAGAGATGCCTCAGAGGTTAAGACTCTGCCTTGCAAACAGAAGGCCCTGAGTTCGGATCCCAGGTCCCATGTGAAACTGCCAGGCAGAAATGGCAGTGACCTGCACTTCTTGCTGGGTGGGCGGATCCTGGGAAATTACAGAGCAAAACAAAAAGGAGGTAGAAGCAATCCAGGATGATTCTTGAGGTCACCCTTGGTCCTCCACAGGGACATACAATGCACACACACACACACACACACACACACAAATGAATAACTTTTTTTTGTTTTTAAAGATGCAAGACTTGGGGGCTGGAGAGGTGGCTCACAGGTTAAGCCTCTGCCTTGCAGGTAGAAGGTCCTGAGTTCGGATCCTAGACCCCACATATAGACGCTGGGTGGAAGTGGGGGTGGCCTGCATTTCTGGTCCTGGTAGAGCGAAGCCTGTGAATCCCAGGGCAGAGTAAACAAAGAGGAGGTGGAGGCGTCCATGGTGGTTCCCGAATTCGCCTGTGGTTCTACACACAGACACACACACGCACAATTGAATTAAAAAAAAAAAAAAAGATGTAAGACTTGGCAGCTTATCACCCTGGTACAATATAAGGTAAGGCCTAGATTTCAACAAGTGGACAAGTTGGGAGCGGATACATCTGCCCTTGAGAAGGTCTCATTGAATGCCTTTCCAGATGGGGGCCGGGGATAACAGTGTTTGCCCTTGCAGCACCCTTGCCATCTTACTTGTCAATGAGGAGCTCCTTTTCCTTCAGAAGGTGCTCATTACTATTCAAGATGCTCATCCATTGTGCTGGCTCTAAAGAGGGCAGGAAAGG
This sequence comes from Typhlomys cinereus, assembly GCA_023101885.1. Lineage (NCBI taxonomy): Eukaryota > Metazoa > Chordata > Mammalia > Rodentia > Platacanthomyidae > Typhlomys > Typhlomys cinereus. Next base: position 1,312,424 of record JALPQD010000512.1, on the reverse strand, counting down.
AGCAAGAGCAGCGGGATGGTGGCACAGGGCTCCATTCTGAAGCTGGAAGACAAACAGGCCAGAGGAGTTTGATTTTTGACACCAACACCTGAAAATTCCTACAAAGAACCCAGCTAGGTCAGGATATCAGTCTGATAAAGCCAATGTTTCTGAAATAATTTTAGCTCTGATGCATGACTGGAAAGAACCTGCCAGGGAGATTTCTGCCAACTAAACACTCCCTGGTCAGAAAGGCTCCAGTTTCTAAGGTCAGTTATCATTTATTACCTGGCAGTAGAAGCAAACCAGAAGCTAAGATGTCCTTATCAACCGGGAAAGAAGGATATGTCCTGTTTCCTGTCTTTCCACTCTTCATCAGCACAAAGAGAAAAAAAAGGCAGATAAACTAAACAAAAAACCACATGCATTCGAAGATGACCAACTCCACTCAGATTTTTTTTTTGAGAAAAGGTCTCTCTGTGGTAGCCCTGACTGGCCAGTGATTCACTACATAGACCAAGCTGGTCTTGAATTCATGGGTGATCCTCTTGCCTCTACCTCCTGAAATAGGACTGTGACACCATATCTGGCTTCAAAATTTACCTTTAAGCCTGAGCTCTGCCACTTACCTATATTGTAACCCTGAGCAGATTTATTGTATGAAAAAGTTTCTACGATTTACTTCATAGGTAATGTAAGAATGAAATAAAATTCTGTATGTGTCAATACCCAGTACATAACAAGTATTCAAATTAGTATTACTGTCCTAACTTCTAGATTTTCCTTTCTAGCTCTCTATTTTGGAGACCCTATCTGGTATTTTATTAGAACACTGACAGATCCAATGACTAAGCACTCATATATCTTCATTTTCTGTCTACAAACATTTTCTTCTATGTTCACAAATGTTTTCTTTTAGAGTTAAAACTTATTAAAACAGAGGTTGTATAGTCCTAAGAATGACCAGAACATCTAAAATGAAGGAAAGAAGAGTCTCTACCTGCATTTGCTCCATCTGTAAACGAATCAATTCCAGCTGCTGCCGACAAGTACTGAGTTCACAAGACTGTTCTCGGGGATGCCAAGGGTCAGGATTTGGTTGCCATACCTGGGAGGATAGTGGCTTGGAGAGTCCAGGAGCAGGCTGGAGTCCCAAAGGAAGTGCCCCGCTGCTGTTAGCATGTGGTCCATTCCGCTCAAATACCACACCACTGCCTGGTGCCTTCTTGGACTCTGGTAATACTTTGTACAAGTCCTTGTTTGTATCAGATCTTGGGCTGGGGAAGTGGACTCGGTAGTGGGGATCTGAATACAGAGTATCTACCACAGCAGAGGAGGTGAGAGTAGACTCCACAGCAGGAATATCAAACTTCCTCATCTCTTCCTCTCTTTCATGGCCCACGGCTGGAAACCAAGACTGCTGAATCCCAGTTTCTCCAGTAGCACCAGAGAGATACATGAGATCTCTTGACAGGCCTGGAGAACGTTTCACTGAACCAAAGTCTCCATTTCTCGTCATCCCAACACTTTCAGCTAACCCTGACAAAGGGAGCTTGGAGGAGGAAGGTCCAATAGGTGCAGAATTTGGCTTGGCAGGAGAAGCCCCCAAAGTAGAAGGTATCACATGGGCTGTTGGGATAGTTATGTGGCTTTTGATAGGCTGGAAAGAAGGGCTGCCATTTGAGCTGCAAAAATCTGTGGAAAGAATAGTTTTCCATTAGTCAAAATTAAAGCATGCTTGGTTATATGGCTGCAATTCCAGACATTCTTTGCCGCCAACAGATTAAGTAAAGAGGGCACTGTCAGAAGAATCAAGAAAGAGTCAGGAGAGGTGGCTCGTATCTGTAATCCACCACTTGAAAGGATTGTCATGAATTCAAGGCCAGTCTGGGCTATAAAGTGAGAACCGTCCCAACTTCCTCCCCCCCCCAAAAAAGAAAAAATTAGGCAGAAAGACAACAATCTAAGGAAGAAATATATATTCCCAAATTTCACACATTATTTACTAGGTAAACTGACAAAAGGACACCAATGGCTTCATTTTTAACTTACCTTATGGCCTTTGTATTTCAATAAAAAAAATCTTGCAAGCCAACAACAACAAAAAGCTGAAAACTAAACTTGAAAAAAATAAGTTTTGGGGCTTAAGAAGATGGCTCAGGGGTTAAAAGTAGATGTTATGCAAAGCTAAAGACAGAAATTTGGATCCCCAGATCCCATGTAAACAATGGATGTGATGACACACTTATGGGAAACGAGAGGCAGAGATCTGAGACTCTAGAGGCTCACTAGCCAGCATGCCTTACTTAAACAGCAGGAATGAAGAGACCTAATCTCAGTATGACGTAGAAAGGTGAGAACAATGCCTGAATGCTGTCCTCTATCTCCTCATCACATCAGGCTGCACACAGGCATGTATATGCGTGCGCACATGCACCCCACCCATACGTATAAACACACATACATATATAGATATATAGAGAGTATATTTATTACATATTACTTACTTTAAAGGAATGGATTAGTTCTTATTCTTCTGAAGTCTGAGCAAGCCTAAATTATAATCCAAAATTTTTTTCTGAGGGGTGTCAAAATCCTTTGTGACCGCCAAAAGTTCCCAACGAAAGTGAGCAATGAATCTAAACTGACTGAAGAATGAGGTGAAGTAGATGGTCCTGCTCGGTATCCAGGGCAGAGAGCCCGCCTCTGAGTCAGGAGTTCTCTCTCCCACATCCCAGAACTGACTGCCTGGATGTGGGAAGTTATTCTTAGTAACGCTCAGGTTTCACTCTACACAGTGAACACTTTCAAGTGGGCACATACTGAAATCCTCTTTTATATTTTGTTCTATTTGTTCTCTTGTTTGTAATAGATTGATTTTTAACTTTTTTTCAAACTACATTTATATATATATATTTGTGGTCAGCCTAGGCCACATAGCTAGCTCAAGGCCAGCCTTAGCTATATGTGAGACTCTAGTCAAAAAACAAACAGAAACCAAAACAAACAAAACCCAAACAAACACAGGCAGCCTCCAATATCAATCCTCCTTTTCTCCCCCCATACCTTCAACAAAAGCCAAGAGAAGATCCTGAGAACCTATCTCATCATCTCCAACATAGCACAGCTCCAATATCAAAGCCACAAGACCAAGGAAAGAAGGGGTTTCTAGTCAATGCGACAACATAAAGGCAACTTCAGAAAATTCACCTGAGAAGCACCTATATATTTACCTACAGCCAGAGAACACTGGGAACTTTGCCTTAAATCAGATGCTACCTTAAATCAGATGCACTAATACTTGACAAGGCAGTAAAAACAGAGATTATAACTTACGAAATAGACAAAAGCAAGTTAAAATTTAAAATACACAACCTAAATCCCAATGTCCAGTCAAATAGAGAACACGGAAACAACGTAAGCCAAAGAAATATGTCTCCTCCCAAAATCACTGATTCCAAAGCACCAACTCCCACTGAAGGTAGCCCACTGACTAGCAATCAAGACAGCAATAATCTTAACACTGAAATCCAAAGATCAGTTATGAACATGAAGAAGCAGATCCAAGAGAACATAGATATAAATAAACGAATGAAGAACATAATAAAGACCAAGAAATTCAACGATAGGCAATTAGAAAAACAGTTAAAGATCTGAAAAACAAAATTAGAAATACTAAAAAAAATCTCAAATTGATCTGTAAACAAATATGGAAACACTGAAAAAAGCCCAAACTGATATAACACTGGAACTGAAAAATTCAAGCATTGCAACAAAAAATTCAATAGAGAATCTCAAAAATAGAACTGACCACATAGAAGAAGAGAGTATCTGAATTAGAAGACAAGATGGGAGAAGTTGAAAAGTCAATCAAAGAAACTGATAAATTGAAAAACATGCATGAGCAGAGCATACAGGAACCCTGGGACATTATCAAATACCAACCTACCGATCATGGATATCCTTGAAGCAAATACACAGCAGGAAGACCCATTATAATTAAGGAATAATAGAGGAAAATTTCCCTCACCTAAGGAAGGATATGCCCATTCAGATCCAGGAGGTATATAGGACCCCAAATAACCAGGACAAAATGAAACAAACAAACAAAAAAAACCCATCCCATGACATATGATACCAAGCACCAAATATGCACATTAAAGATAAAATCTTAAGAGCGGCTAGAAAGGACCAAGTCATAAACAAAGGCAAGCCCATCAAAATAATAACTGAGTTTTCAATGCAACTGTAAAAGCCAGGAGAGACAGGATACAAGTTATGAACAAACACAAATGCTAACCTAGATTATTATATCCAATAAAACTATCAGTCATGATAGAAGGTGAAAGAAAAATATTCCATGACAGAAACAGCTAAAGGCCTAGATGGCTACTATGTCAGAGCTACAGAGAATTTTGAAGGAATACTCAAGATGGAAAAGAAGGATAAATACAACATAGGCTACAGGGAATAAATAATACTAGTACAAGAGCTGAACAAAGGAAAACAAATGCAAACCCCACAAGAGCAACAAAATGACAAGTACCATTAAATATCTTTGAATAATAACTTTAATGTCAATGGACTTAACTCCCCAATCAAGAGACAAACTTCCAGCTTGGATCATACATTATGACCCACTGATACTTTGCCTCCAAGAAACACACCTCACCATGAAAGATAGAAACTTTCTTAGGGTGAAAGGATGGTCAGAGGTACTCCAAGCAAATGGAAACAGGAAAAAAGCAGGAGTTGCCATCTTAATATTGGACAAAATAGACATCAAACTAAAGCAAACCATAAGAGATAAAAATGGTTACTACCTTCAGGTTGACACAATATTCAGCAGGAAAACACAATCCTAAACATATGTGCACCAAACACAGGCATGCCCAAATTAATCAAACAAATACTACAAGAGGTAAAACAACTAATCAGCCCAAACAGTGATAGTAGGAGACTTTAATACCCCACTCACTTCACTGAACAGGTCAACCCGTCAAAAACTAAGTAAAGATATATCAGAGATAAATGCAGCCATTATAGATATAGATATCTACAGAACATTTCACCCAAACACTAAGGATATATTCTTCTCAACAGTCCATGGATCCGTCCCAAAAACAGACTATGCTAGGACATAAAACAAGCCTCCACAAATGCAGAAAAACTGAAATCACACTTGTATAGTATCTGACCAACATGGAATAAAACTAAACATCTACAATAAAGGAAACAACAGAGAGCACATAAACTCATGGAAGTTAAATTTAACACTTGAATGAGAAATGGGTTTAGGAAGAGATAAAAGAGGAAATTAAGAACCTTTAATTTTAAGCTTTTACGGGACACAGTAAAAGCAATCCAGAAAGAAAAATTTATAGCACTAAATGCCTACATCAAAAAAAAAAAGGCAGGGCTGGAGAAGTGCTCAGGGGTTAAGCCTCTGCCTTGCAGGCAGAAGGTCCTGAGTTCGGATCCTAGACCTCACATATAAACACCAGGCGGAAGCGGGGGGGGGGGGGGGCTGCATTTCTGGTCCTGGTAGGACAGAGCCTGTGAATCCTGAGGCAGAGTAAACAAGGAGGAGGGTGGAGGCGGTCAGTGATGGTTCCCGAATTCGTCCGTGGTTCTACACACACATACATGCACAGATGCACACACACGCATACACACACAGTTAAAAAACGTTTAAAAAAAAAAGGAAAGGAAGGAAGGAAGGGAGGGGGAGAAGGGAAGAGGGAAAGGAAAAGGGAGGAGAAAGGGAAGGGAAGGAAAAAGGGAGGGGAGGGGAGAGGAAGGAAGAGAAGGGAGGAAGGGTCACAAATAAATGACTTAATGTTACACCTGAAAGCTTTAGAAAAATAAGAGCAAACCAATCCTAAAAGCAGTACACAGGAAGAAATATTCAAGATGCAGGCAGAAATCATTGAACTGGAACTGAAAAAAAATGCAAAAAAAAAAAAAGAAGAAATCAATAGCAGCCTGAGCTATATATAAAGTTCTAGCATGCTGGGCTCCGTACTGAAAACTAGCTCAAAAACAAATGGACACATACACATATGCATAAAATTTAAAACCTGAATAATTTCTGGTAATATGTATTAGCATCCCAGGACCAAAAAGGAAGAGTTGTGTTGCACAGGCGGCAGTTTTTGATATTCTACAACATGAACACATGACTAATTAAAAAGTTAAGGGGGATTGATGAGTCCAAGGCTCATAAGCAATTTAACTGAAAGTATTAATAGCGATACCAACCTACAGGTCTTACAAGGTTTTTGTCTTGCTCCAATATGACAGTGAGGTTTGTAGTATCCAAGGAGCTTAATAACAACTACTTCCATTTTCCACCCATAGTATAAACTTCCTGTCAAGACATTAAAATTAGTTTTGAATCATTAGCCTTCAAAACCTCTAAAACTGGGGGTAGAGTGGGGCCGGAGGTATCTAGAAATTGAAGAGCCTGGCTAGGGGCTCTGTATCCAGATAGAATGAGGGGGGTCCATGGAGGTGGAATTTATGCAGGGGGCAGGGCCTGACCTAAGCATTCAGAAAAGAATACAGACTAGCCTGGGGGAGGGAGTTCAAAGTAGAAACAAACTGGGTTGATAAGAACTGAGTGGCAGTCCCCAGAACTTGGCTTCCTCTTAACTCTTCCCTGGGATCAGTCATGGGACTTTATAAGTGCCACAAGAGGAAGGTGACAAACCTGTTCTGCTTTGAACACCAAGTTAACATCTTCAAGCACAGCCTGGTAGCCAACCATGCCAAGTGTACTGTGCAGTCCTACTTGCAGTGGCTCCAAGATAGTGACTACACCCCCAACTGCCCTCTTTGCAACACATCTCTCGCCAGCCGGGAGACACCTATCTTGTCTGCTGTGATCTCTTCCACTGAGCCTGCATCAATGAACGTGTGCCCCAGCTACCCTGAAACATGGTGTCTGCATGCTACCAGTGCCCCAACTGCAGTAGCCTCATCTTCCCCCAGTCAACTTGACTGGTCCTAGACAAGACTGGGCCTCCTTCTGATTGATGAACTGGTGAACCCACAGCCTGAGCCCCTCAATCCTCAGACTTCTCTGATTGGTCCAGTTTTAATATCACCAGTGTCCCCACACAGGAGGAGATGAACAGTACTTCTGCTGCCCCAACCTTCTACAGTCAGGCTCCCTGGCCCCCCCTTTCTCCGACTGACCCAAGCAGTACACAGCCACCCACAAGGGCAGTACTGAGCCCAACTCATATCCCGAGGACAGTGTATGATACACAGAATGATGACTGGACAACTAGGTCTCCACTGACCCAGCTGCTCAAGAGCCCAGAAGTGACCACTGACTCTAATCCAGCAGGCGGGACTATTGCTACTGCTGGGGTATTTGGCTTCCTAGCCCTCCTTGTTCTCCTGTCTCACCTCAGCCGAGCTGCAGCTGACAGAGATCCCAATCTGGACCTGCTCATGAATTCTCATATTTGTGTGGGTTCTTCCTGAGACCTAGCTTGTAGCTGGGCCAATCTAGGCCCTTGAGTCCAAAGGAGAGAAGGTGGGGATGCCCAAGGGCCCTTCTCTACTTTTCTCCCTCAAATCTGAAACATTAAGATCCCAGATGAAGTCCATCAGAGGCTGCCAACTGGACTGGGGTTCTTTAGGTCAAGGATTCCCTCCGCCTGCTTTCCCTCTGGGGCTCCAGCCTCTTCACCATGGATGCAAATGAAAAGCAGACTTTATTGAAAAAAAATTCTAAAACTGGTCTGGAGAGTTGGTTCAAGGGTTAAGATTCTGCCTCCACAAGCAGAAGATCCTGAGTTCAAATGGGTCACACATAAAAAATGCCAGGTGGAAAGGATGGGCAGCAGCCTGCACTTCTGGCCCTGGTGGGTGGAACCTGGGAAAACCCAGAGATAAGCACAAAGGAGATAAAGCAATCCAGGATGATTCCCAAAATCACTTCTTGGTCCTCTACAGGGACACACAGTGCCCTCTGAGACACAGACACACACAGACGTTAAAAAAAAAAAAAAAAAAAAAAGGTTTTTAAAGAAATTCTAAAACCAATACCAGGAAGAAAGGTGCCAACTGATCAAGGATGGTACAGGTTCTCTAATTTTCCATGAACAGTTCATCCATAAATAATGGAGTTAAGTAAGGTTTGGTTAGTATTTTTTACTTTTCCTGTTGGGTTTATCTATTTTAACTAACATAATCACCTGACTGTGACAAATCTGTACCCTAGAACATCACATATATAGATATAAATATATAGATATACTTTATATATCTAAAATCAGAGAAGCCTCTCTTTGTAGTGACCAGAAGCAAATGCAAAGACCCACAGTTATACAAGATTCTAACTTAGTCCTAAGCACTAGCAATGATGCCACCCCTTAAAGCTCAGGGACCTATGTGGAAGAGAGGCAGACAGAATGTAAGAGCCAGAAAACAGGGAAAAGGGGTGTGCAATACTATCTTCTGAAAATGATGTGGGGGATGAGATGTCTCAGGGTTAAAACCTTTGCCTTGAAAGCAAAAATAACATGGCTACAGGAAGCATGAACCCACAAGAAAGATGGTTACTGGCACTATGCCTACACATGGACTAACCTGGCCAATGGTTAGCTATGGAAGAAACTCAAGGGGGCCCTACAAATTACTGATGAACAATGGGCAACTAATAGATCTGGGAGCACATAGAGGGAGTATCCAGCTGTGTACTTATTGGAGAGCATATCAGACTAAGAGAAAGTCTCAAGTCCAGGAGCACACAAAGGCCCTGGTTAAATCCAGTGGAACACAAAACAAGAGAACATGAAAGAGGAAGACTTGTAGGGAAGGAGGGCTGGCAGCATCGTGAAGGAGGTAAGGAAAGATGTATGGGGGAGAGTAACCAGAATGTATTACACGCATATTAAGAAATTTCCAAAGGGCAAAACTCATCAGTAAAACAACAACAACAATAAAAATAAAGCAAAGGAAAACAACAGTGCCAGTGAAATGGCTCAGTAGATAAAGGCACCTGGACACAAACCAGAACCAAGTTCCATCCCTGGGAGTCCACATGGTAAAAGGAGAGACTGACTTCTGAAAGTTGTACTCTGACCTCTACAATATACTATGTAATAGGTAGCTCTTGTGCCCATTTTATTTTTTAATTATATTTAACCTTGTGTAATATTTTGATTCATTTAATTGAAACCATTTACAAACACTTCGTTTCATCTTATTGAAAAATAAAATTGTAACATATTGTACAGATATGTATGTATGAATGTATGGTATACAGATATGTACATAACAATCATCAGTTGTGAACACTTACATTATTTCTACTTTAAGCATATTATGAATAAAGGCTGCTATTAACATTCATATACATGTGTTTTTACTTCTCTTGAGTATGACACCTGGAAGTAGCTCAGTTCTTACAACACTTGTCTAGCATGTCCAAACCCCTAATATAACCTCTAGCATTGCATAAACTGAGCATGGCGACATATGTATGCCTGTTATCTTAGCACTTAGGAAACGGAGGCAGGAGGTTTAAAGTTTGAGGTCATCCTTGACTACACAGTAAATTCAAGCTTGTCTAAGTGAAACACTATATCAAGAACAACAACAACAACAACAAATCTTACACACTCATACTTACTTTAAATATAGTTATCCTGAGGGCTGTATAGTAAAAAGTTTCCTTGTTTGTTTTTGAAACTTGGTCTAACACTGCAGCCTAAGATGGCCTGGTAATCCTCTTGCCTCAGTCTCCCAAAAGCTGGGATTACAAACATGAGCCATCATACCTAGCTTAAATAAGACTTAAATTGCAACATCTAAAATATCAAAATGATTGCTCTTGTGGTTGTAAAATGGAAAAAAAAATTTCAGAGTCCTTTTTTTGGAGACATGATCTCATGTATATCCTGGCTGGCCTCAAACATACCAAGGAACAGAAGATGACCTTGAATTTTTAATCCACCTGCCTCTACCTCCTGAGTGCTAGGTCATAGTGTATATGTAGGTTACCAAGTCTAGTTTTATTCAGTGCTGGGGAGTTAATTAAAGTACACCCCATCCTCTGGTGTTCTTAAGCGCATTGATGACACAACACAGAAAAAATTTTAGCATAGTACCTATCACAATGTACATAGTAAAAAGTAATTATTATGTCTTCTTCCCTATAGGCTTTATCTAAATGAAAAAAAAAAACGCTTGAAAAGAACCTCTTTGCAGTTGGTACTTCAGAATAAAAATGAGTATTAAAGTATTATTAGTATTAAAGAAGTATTAATGAAATATTAAAGAAATGAAAACTCCAAAAGGAAGGTCAGAAATGAGCTGAGAAGAAAAGCATGGACAGCAGTAGCAAAACAGGCGCAGATAGAAGAGGAACTTCCGGGACCTGATTAAAGTAGGAAAAAAATAGCTTGAGTATTGAAACAAAAACAATAGCTGAGGTTGTACTGTGGCTGCCTGGCATGTATGAGGTCTCAAGATTCAAACCCCAGCACCACAACACAAAAACAACACAACAAAAAACAGGTGTGTATTTTCATAGCATAGTAAGATAAGAGATTTGGCAAGCCTAAGAAATAAACTTGAATAGGATGGTAGGGTCAAATCACAAAGAATTAGGCTCCTAAACTTTACCCTTTAAGAAATGGGGACAACTGAGAATTTGTAGGGAAACCATGAAATAAGGCTTTTAGCAAAATTAAACTGATAGCAGAAAGAATTTATGTAAAAAACTTATTAGAAAGTTGTTTCAGGGGTTGGAAGACTGCTGGGCAGCTAAAGCACTTATTGCACGAGCAAAATGACTGCAGTATAGATCCCATGTAAAAAATGCTGTGTGGGTATGGAAGTCCATCTAATTCCAGCATCAGAAAGCAGAACCTGGCAATTCCCAGAGCAAGCCAGACTAGTCCTGTTAGAGAGCTCTGGATTAATTGGAGACCCAACCTCAAAAGAGCATGATGGAAAAGTGACTGAGGATGATTCTGAACATCACCTCAGGCCTCCAACATGTATGTGTACAAACATGTATGTGTATCTATATGCACACACATAGATACACATATACACACACACAAAAAGAAAAAAAAAAGAAAAAAGTTGTTTTCAGACAGTACAAATTGAGATGAGGGGACCAGAAGTGAAAGAGTAAGACAGAACAATCTAACCGCTCAGATGCTGATTGAACAGACTGACTCTATGAACATTCAATAATGACAATACATCGGAATTCACTTTGAAAATGGCAGTACATATTGGCAATGCAATCACTAATCCAACCTTACCCTCTACAATGTCTGAGCATGATGTACCAATGGCCGTATCCCCACTGTCAGCTACACTTGAACAGCGGCTAAAGCGGCTTCGAAAGGCCTCTGAGATAACTGGTGTCTGCCATTCAGTGGCTAGGGAACTGCTTTTCTGAATCATGTTGGAACCTGAAACAAGAGACATTTTCCACCATTAGTATAAGCCAGTTGATGTAACTCCATGAAATAGCTTTGAAGAAAAATCATTTAAACAAGAACCAATGAGATGGCTCACTGGGTAAAAGTGCTTGTTGTGAGAGGGAAAGGGGGGATGGAGGGAAGCAAGAATTAGTACTCAATATGCTTGTAAAACTTAAAAAAAAAAAGTGCTTGTTGTACAACCCCCCACACACATACACAGTAATATAATAATAATAATAAAATTCAACCCGTCTCTCATGCTCATTTCTACTACTTTGAACCAGCAGATTTCTTTCTCTTATTTTTGAGATCGTCATTACTCTGCAGTACAGGCTATTCTCAAACTTGTAGTAATCTTCCTAACTAAGCTCAGCTAAGATTACACAGGTGTGTGCTACTACATTAACAGAGCTGGTTGATTAAGGACTTAAATGCCAATTGTTTTTGAGACAGTGCTTACCTTATTCTCTCAAATTCTCAATCTGCCTGCCATGACTTCTTGAGTACGGTTATTATGAATATTGTAAGTGTAGTTGCACACACAATCCTAGCAACAGGAGGCAGGGGCAGGGGAAATGCTTCAAGTCTGAGGGCCAGCCTGGGTTACACAGTGAGTTCTAATCCAGTCAAGGCTACACATTGAGACCACTTCAAAAAAAACCAAACTAAACCAAATCATCAGCCACAGAACTCTTTATGTGTACGTGTGCATGCTGCTGCAGTGAGGCCATTATTAATCTGAGAGAGATACTAACAAAAAGGCATCAAAAAAGCGAGAATTTCATTAGAACTACTGCACTTGAATTATATAAATATCATAAATATCAAAAAATTACAATCCAGCTTTAAGTTAGCACATGGTATAGAGCAAATATTCAGTTGCTATTTGTCGAATGAATCTTGAATTTATCCAACAAATATTTATAATAGTGTCTACTGAGGCTAGAGAGATGGCTCAGGGGCTAAAGTCTTTGTCTTTGGATGCAGATTCCCTCGTAAAAACTGTGCAGAATTAGTGGCGGTCTGGACTTCTAGCCTTGGAAGATGTTGACTGGTAAACTCCAGAGCAAAGGAATAAGAAAGTACAGCAATCCAGGGTGATTTCCAAAGTCATCCTGTGACTACATACACACTCAAGAGACCTTTCTACACAAAGCCACACACATACACACACAAATAGTGTTCACAAGACAGCAAACCTGGGGTAGTACCAAAAATATGTACCATGTATTCACAATGAGGAAGGCACTTTAAAATTAAATAAAACATAAGTTTAATTTAATAGTATGTCATTCTTAACAAATATCTTGAAATTTAAAATAATTATTTTGCTAAAATGCTACTGATTTGGATTGTTTCCTTTATTGTGTCTGCATACTTATACTATATTAATTATTATTATCACACATTCAATACAGCTACATTGTACATCTAAGCTTTGAAAATCTTTTCCAACTATTTTAGAGATAAATTCTCATGTCTCTTGTTACAGCATAAAAGACCATTGGTACCCAAGGATCTCAATCCTGTGAGGACTACAAATACAAACCCAACACAGAACCCAATAATTTATGCTACTTTCTGCTTTTTAAATGAGCTATGTTATAAAAGTCACTAGACATCCCCCTCCCAGCTCTGGGAATTGACTCCAGAATCTTGTACATGCTATACAAATGTTCTAGCACTGAGCTACATTACTAGCCTTACTTTGTTTTAGTTATTTAAGTGTTTCTCTATGACAATCTCATGGCCTTGTTAGAAGCCACGCAGGAATAGAGGTAGTTGTTTCCTTCGGAGAAACCTATTTTTCTGTATGAGATAGTGTTTTATGTATGTCAAACTGACATTAGCTTACTACATAATAGAGGATGACCCTGACTTATTGGTCCTCTTGCTTCCATCTCTTCTGAATGATAGAATTACATTCATGTGCTACTATGTCCAATCTATGTGTTACTGGAGGCTGAACTCAAGACTTTGTACATGTGCAACAAGCACTTTACCAAATGAGCCATATTCCCAGCCTAAGACCTGTTTTGATATTTAATGCAATCTACTGTCAGTTTCATTCTTTTAGTACTGACATTTCAATGAATGTTCTATGTACAATATTTCCCTTAAAGAATATGAAATAGGGTTTAAGGAGATGGTTCAGTGCATAAAGGGCATGCCACACGCCATGAGGACTTGGGTTTTGATCCCATGTAAAAGCTGGCACATAAGTAACCCTGGCACTGGGGAAAGGATGGAGACAGGCAAATACCATCACAGGCTTGCTTTAGATTCCAAGTATTGGCTCCTGGCCTTTAAAACTACACAGGCACAAGGGAGTGCACCATATGCACCTACGCACACCACGCATGGGTGAGGGGAGAAAATAAGAAATAGCAAAAGCCAGAATTTAATCTAAAAGACTACTCACCTGGGGAAGTGGTGTGAGAAGACCGTTCACTTGGGTATTTCTCTTGCATGGCCATCACAGTTATCTGAGACAACTGCAGAATAAAGGGAAAACCAATCAGATTTCTCCGCTGTCTTTTTAAAAATTCTCTGTATTCAATTGATTCAGATCAAAAAACATTTTGATGATACAGGAATAAACAAATTCAGTTTCTTCCTACTAACTCTAACAACATGCTTCTGACACCAGATTGTGGGGAATCCCATATACGTCAATCAAGCAATTCCACAAACATACCTCCTGAAGGTATCCTACAATTCAGTTCAATCCAGATACTATTTACCTGGAGCTAGCCTCAGAACCCAGTCTGGAAGTTCGATCCCACAAGATTGCCCAACTTCCAACGCCAACTGCACTCTCCAGATTGTTTAACTTTGTTTTTTTATCAACCAGCTCTATATCAAGGGTCTCACGATTTCCTCCTAGAATTCAACTTTTAGCTAGAATAGCTCACAGGATTTAGGTATTCTTTACATTTACTAGTTTAGGACATGTGTGACACACATCCAGAATCTCAGCAGTTGTCAGAATTGTCACAAGCTCAAGGCCAGCCTAATCTACATGAGGTCCAAGTCAGTCAGAGCTACAAACTGAGACACGGTCTTGAAAACAAACAATCTTACTGTATTGCAGCCAAATGTGGTGCTGCATGGTATAATACCACATTTGGGAGGCTAAGGCAGGAGGATTGTCACAAGTTCAAGGGCAGATTGAACTACAAATAAGACTCTACTTTAAAGAAAAAAAGTACAAAGACACACATAAAAAGATCATCACGAGGGCTGGAGAGATGGCTCAGGGGTTGTGACTCTGTCTTACAAGCAGAAGGTTCTGAGTTCGGATCCCAGGTCCCACATTAAAAAAAAAAAAAAAAGATCATCACAAAGGGCACAGGGCATATGGGAAGGGTACAGAACTGCTATGTCCCTTAAGTGTGCTACCACCTGAGACTTCCAATTTTGTCCTTCTAGGTTCATTTTTTCAATATTTATTTATTTACTTACTTACTTACTTATTGTGTGGGAGATATGTACCACAGTACACATGTGGAAGTCAAAAGAACTTTAAGGAATTTGGTTCTTTCCAAATATGTGTATTCCAGGGATCAAACTCAGGCAAGCACCTTTACCAAGAGAACTTACAAGCTCTCTTCTGAGTTTTTTTTTTTTTTTAAGCATTTTATTATTTAGTCCATCTATGCCCAGTTTTCATTTTTCTTGTTTTAGGCTTAAGAAATACAAGTTTATTAGAGTTGAGGATCTGGTGGTCAGGGGAATCACAGTTTAGCCTTCAAGAGGGAGAGCATTAGAACAGAAGAGAGAGGGGCTGGGGAAGTGGTTCAGGGTTTAGCCTCTGCTTTGCAAGCGGAAGGTCCTGAGTTCAGATTCTAGACCTCAGGTATAGAAACCAGGCGGAAGCAGGGGGACTGCGTTTCTGGTGCTGGTGGCGGAGCCTGTGAATCCCCGGGCAGAGTAAACGAGGAGGTGGAGGCAGTCCGTGGTGGTTCCCATGATTCTACACACACACACACACACACACACACACACACACACACACACGAGTGTGCACACACACGCACAATTGAATAAACAATAAAAAAATAATAAAAAAAAGAACAGAAGAGAGAGCTTAAAGAGGATAGGGAAATGGCTTCCATGGCTTGATAACAACAAGGAGTAGGAGTGATGTGATCAAGACAAATTGTATACACATATGAAATTGTCAAAGAATAAAAATTATTTTAAAAAATTTAAAAATGACAGAGGAATAGGCATAGTGCTTTACAACTGTCATCCAGCACATATGAATCTAATAGAATTCTGAGTTTCAGGCCAGTCTGAACTGCATAGCAGTTTCAAAAGAAAAAAAAAAGCATAGCAGGAAAAAAAAAGCACACAAAATGATTTTTTTCAGAGTCTGAAAGAATACAATTCACAAGATACAATCCTTAGAGGTGAAATTCAATTTGAAAGAAAGGGATGGAGTTATACGGTACTGATATACTACTTTACTGACCTCTATAGTTTTCTCTTCTACTAACAACCCAAATAGTCACTAATTCACTGTGTGTACAACAGACAGCATGCTCTGAAAGTCGTACTTCTTCATATAACAGGTAAATTGCTCAGTAATAAAAGCTTCAACTTCAGCATTCAAGCAGCAGAGGCAGGAAGATTAAAGCTACATACAAGACTATACATATAAAAAACTCAAAAGAACAGGGCCAGGGAGATAAAATGGAAATAAAGGAATATAAAAGGAACAACACAAATAACCAATGAATTATACAATTAAAAAGATACAAGTAAAGGGCTGGGGAGACTGACTCAGTAAGTTATTACTACTTAAACATTGAGAACCTGAGTTTAATTTCTAGGTACCCACCTAAAAGCCAGGAATGACACTGACCTTCAGACACACAAAATGAACCCATGTATGAACCCACATGTGAACACAGACACACAGAAAGAGAGAAAATAAAATGACCCAAATGAATGCAGACAAAATCTTTTACACTACAAAGATGTTCATTTATTTAACAAAGTATATTTAGCACTCCCTATCTATCTAAACATTTTATTAGTTACCATTATCTTGTGTTTAATGTTCATTATCAATTCTGAATAAGTTATTATTCTTACACTTATTTTTATGGGTAAGAAGTAAAGGTTTAGGTGCTCACTTCAACAGCACATATATTAAAACTGGAACGATTCAGAGAAGATAAAGCATAGCCCGTTTGCAAGGACGACATCCATGCAAATTTGTCAAGGGTTCCATATTCAAAAAAGAAAAGAAAAAAGGTTTAGATTGGTAAAAAACACACAACTAGGAAGAAGCTTCAAAGGCTTAGGAGTTTAGCCAGCATTCTTTCTGTGTGTCCCAAAACACAAGCAGAGAAAAAAAGATTATTAAAGTACCCCAAGCTTCGGAAAGTCAAAAGCTACAAGCTGCGAAAAGGTTAGAAAGAGAGTCACATATTTTTCCTTTCCCCTTGTTTATCACCCAAACCCTGTTTCCAAAGTTGCCATTTGAGTACTGGATTTTGACTCTTAAACAAATTTCTTCATTTGAAGGATTATAATCACACTTAGCAGCTGACAGAACCACATCAAGACAGGAGACCAGAATGGATGTACAGAGAACTTATACAGACACGTTAAGAATTCATCACATCATATTCATAGCTTTGATTGCTCATTAAAGCAGACCTAGTGAAAGAGAAGCCATACCCTTGTTAAGTCACCTTCACAAAGAACCAAGTCTGCTCCAGAACGCAGTGGCTAGAGCAGAAGCCAGCCTGAGCTACACAGTGAGATCCCGACTAACCCAAAATCAATACCAAAAGCAAAACAAGTTAAGTTCCGAGCCATACTCCACGACCTAGATCATTATAAAGCAGATAAGAACTAGGAAAAAGGTAAATGGTAAGGTCAAATATCTCCACTTTCTTATCCACCACACAGCTTCTTAAACTATGGGCTACTATGTCACATAATGAAAAATGGAGGCTGTGAAAAATCTGGAGACTTACTACACATTTCTAGTAATGTTTGAGTCTATAGCCATAACCACCCTGAACATGCCTGATCTGCTCTAGAAATGCTTGCATATGTTGCATTACCTGACTTCACTGCATCCTTGGTTCTGAACACACGACATGCACATTTTATACTCTGCATATCCTCAAGCCATGCAGTACAACAAATACTGCTTCAACAACCTCAGTTCTAGAAGAGTAAAGTTTTCTGCTTTTACAGAAATATAATGATTTAAAGAAAGAAAACAAAAAATTTAAATATTCTACTTTCTTTCCTCAACATGTATTAACATACTTTATTTTGGGGGTGGCAAAATCCTGGCACCTGAGAGATGGAAGCAGGAGAACAGGAGATTCAAGGTCATCCTTGGCTCTAAGCTAGCCTGGGCCACATGAAACCTTGCCTCAAAAAAGTAAAATGGACCAAAACCAAATCAAACCAAACCAAAACAACCCATTAAACAAAACAAAACCAAAACACACACAGATGGGAATGCACTCAGAAGCACTTGGTAGAGTACTTATGTCGCATGCGAGAAGCCCTGAGTTTGATTCCCAATACCATATAAAACTAGGCCTGGTAGCATATGCCTAAATCCCAGTACTAGGAAGCAGAGGCAAGGCAATCTGAAGTTCAGTAATCCTTGGCTACACAGGGAGTTCAGGGACAGCCTTAGCTACATGAAACCCTATCTTAGGAAAATACATACAGGGGCTGATGAGATAGCTCATGGTAACCTAAGTGAGATCCCTGGAAACCCAAGTAATGGAAGGAGTGATCCCATTTTCTAAAGTTGTCGTGTGACCTCCATCTAAATGTCATGTATGCATCCACTGTGTCTCTCATAAAGAAAATGAAAATAAAAGTATACACACATATCCATCTTTGCATTGAATGGTTAGAATGTTTGATTTTAGAAACTGCTGCTTAAAATTGTTAACTTCAGTTTAATTTAAAAAACGTCTTCATATACAATTTCCAAAAATTTCTAAAAAGCCTTGAACACACTTTTGTTATTTATTTTTTTACTACATATTTAAGGAAAGCAGCATGCTCAGCATTGATGGTTATAAAATCAAAGTACTAATTCTGAAAAAATATTGAAAATGATCTATGTCTGCAGTGTCAAATATTCAGTCAAAATTGAATTCTTTTTTTTTTTCTTTTGCTTTTTTGAGATGGGCTGTCATGTATTCTAGACTAGCATGGAATCCTTACATGTAGCCACAGACAACCTTAAATGTTCCATACTCCTGCTAGGAATACAGACATGTACCAACACACCTGATAATATTAAAGTCTTTTATGTAAAAATTAGTCCATCTGGACTGAAAAAAAGGCTCAATGGATGAGAAGTGCTTGTTACACAAACATGGTGACCTCAGTTCAATCCCTGGAACCCACATAAAGGTGGAAAGAACCAATTTCACAAAGCTGTCTTCTGACCTCCAAATTCATAGTAGGGGGATACATGTCCCATGTCACCCCCATACATCATACATACACATAAGGGTCATATGTACACACAATTAAAATGTTTTCGTCTTTAAGAAATGGTAAGGGCTGGAGAGGTGGCTCAGGGGTTAAGCCTCCGCCTTGCTAGGCGGAAGGTCCTGAGTTCGGATCCCAGATCCCACGTATAGACGCCAGGCGGAAGGGGGGGGGCGGCCTGCGTTTCTGGTCCTGGTAGGGCAGAGCCTGTGAATCCCGGAGCAGAAGGTGGAGGTGTCCATGGTGGTTTGCGAATTCGTCCGTGGTTCTACACATACACAGACACGTGCTCACATACACACACACATGCACACAGTTGAATAAATAATAATAATAATAAAATTAAAAAAAAGAAAACTTTAAAAAAAAAAAAAAAGAAATGGTAAAATAGTATGTACACCAAAGAATCGTAGCTTTTCCAGTGCTAGGGGCCAAATTAAGTGCTTCTGAGCTAAATCCCCAACCTCAGCCCTGAGACTTTCCATTGTGAAGTCAGATCTTCCCAAGCAGTCTTGGCTCGGCCGTGACTATGAACACCAGACTGGCCTGGAACCCACAGTCGAACTTATCTCTGCCTCAAGTGCTGGAATTACAGGCACAGGCCACCACAGCAAACTCCAAGGCACTGCTGAAAAATACAAACTTCTTTACGATTCAGTGTTTAATTTTTTTTACGCACATTGTACACACCTATGTATCTGCGGTCTCAAAACATTTCTCAGACAAAAAGCGGTCAAGAGTGGAAAAGTTTAAGAAGTCTCGACCTAGTTCACCATATCCATCAACCCAAACGCACTCAACACCCTGAACTGTGTGCCTGACTCTGTGCCAGGTACTGGAAAAGTGTCAGGGTAAAGAAAAACACGGCCGCGTACGACGCCTGCAACTTGCGAGGTTGAGCGCGTACCCGTAAACTCAAGGGCGAGCCTGGACTTCATGAGCAATACGAACACCAGAAAGGAAGGGGAGCAGGGAGGGAGGAAGACGACAAAGCTGGTGGAAAGGCCAAGGATACTTACTACTTAGTGGCCCGAGTTCAATGTCCAGATGGGAAAACGAGCAAACAAACAACAACAAAGACAAACGGGGTCTTCCCGTGAGCGCCTGCACGCGCCCTTAGACGAACGACTCCCTCCATCTGCAGCTCCCCCAAAGCCCTGAGCTCCCGAGCTCCGTGCAAGGCTCAACTTCGACACCACGCTCCTGGCTAACCCGCGGCTGGGAAGGGGGGTGCACGACCGACCCTCCTAAATGCAGGGGCTTCAGCGGCACCTCTAGCTGCTCTAGATCAGGGTACGCACACGCCCCTCTCCGCCCGACCCTGTCGTCGGCACACGGCGGCCAGGTCGTCCCCCGAAAGTCAACTCACGCCTCGGCTCCGAGGCGCGGGTCTGGGCAGGTCCCCCCGCCCCGCCCCGCCCCCGGGATGGCTCCCCGACTTCTCTCTGCTCCGTACCCTCCCACGCCCCCCGCCCGGGGCCCGCGCTTTGGGGGGGAAGACTCTCTACCTTCGTAACGTCTCTGCGCCCGGGGCGCGGGCTCTCGGAGGGCCAGGGGGCGTCTGCCCACGGACTCCCCGGCCACTGGCGCACCGGCTGCCACCCCAAGAACGGCAGCGGCGGCGGCGGCTCCTGCGGCGGCGGCGACCGGGGGGACGGGAAGGGCCGAGGGAGGGGAGGCGACGGGGACCCGAGGGGGCGTGAGGGGAGCATGGTGCCGGAGCCGGGGAGCCGGCCGGAGTGAGGGCTCATCCGGCTCGGCCGTCTGCGCGTGCGCACGCGCTCCCGCGGGTTCTCGCCCCCCATCTCCCTCCCCCACGCTCGCTCCCCCCCCAAAAAAAAGACAGATCGCGAGTATCCGAGGCTTTGCCGGAGCTACGCAATGAGGGACGGGCCTGGCGTCTCCTCGGGGCGCCCCCCACCGAGAACTTACACGGGCCTGAAGGCGGAGGAACCCCTCGCTCGGCGACCCTGGCCGCGGCCACCGCGCCCGCCACCCGCGGAGGAGACGCGGCTCCCCGGGTCGACCAACGGCCGTTACACGCTCGCCAGGCCGCACGCCGCCGCGGAGCGCGCGCCGCCCGGCCCCGCCCCGCCCCGCTCTTTTGACCAATAGGAAGTCAGGCCGCGTGGGCCTCCCGCCCCTTTCTGCCGGTCTTTGACCAATAGGGAGTCGAGGCGCGCCCTTGCACGCCCGCCGGCCGCCTCGGGCGCTGGGCGGGCGGGCCGCTCTGCGCATGACCCGGCCGCGGCCCCGCGGCCCCGCGGCCCCGCGCCCCTTTTTTGGGCCCGTGCCCACTCCTCGGCTGCGCCCACTCCTCGGCCTGCGCCCACTCCTCGGCCTGCGCCCACTCCTCGGCCCGCGCCCCTCCACGGCCCCGCACCTTCTCCCGCCTCCCTGTGCAGCCGCGAGGCCTCTGCAGATCCCGGGGGCACTAGGGGTCAGAGCAAGTGGGAATCCCGCCCCACCTGCCGCACACCCCTCGCACTCCACGCCCTGGCTGTGTTCCCTCCTGGAGCACGGGGTCACATGGCACCAGTGACCGGAACCACTCACTCACTGTCAGACTTAATGATTAGAAGATGGGGGTGGGGGGAAGAATGATGGATAATGAGCCAAGGAATGACATGGTAAAGGAATTTAAGGAATATTCCTTGGAGTTAGGACCAGAAGACTGTTAATGTGACCATTAAGTGTGGATGTCTCAAACTTACGGAATGATGTGTGTGTGTGTGTGTGTGTGTGTTAAAACACTTCCTGTGGAGGAACAAGGGTGACATCAGGAATCATCCTGGATGGCTCTACCTCCTTGTTGCTCTGCTCTGGAGTTTCCCAGGCTCCAATTTCCAGGGCCAGAAGTCTAGACCTCCGTCATATCCACGTGGCATTTTTTACATGGGATCTAGGGATCTGAACTCAGGTCCTTTTGCTTTTGATGCAAAGGCTTAACCCCTGAGCCATCTCTCCAGTTCTAAGTGTTGCCATTTGATGGCTTCCATTTCTGTTGTAAGGAAGAAGAGCTGGTGCTGAGAAGAGAAATAGTAGAAAGAGTGGACCTATTGAGATTTGAATTTACAAGAGGCAAAAAGAACATTTTCAAGTCAGAATTGTTGTTGATATTAAAAGTATGTACCACCATATCCAATTCCTCTTTTATTTTGTGTGTGTGTGTGTGTGTGTGTATGAATTTGTTTGTTTGTTTATTGGCTGTGATGCTGGAAATCAACCTACCTTACATACACTATGCAAGTGTTCTTCCACTGAGTTATATCCACAGCCCTTTTTTGTGCTTGTTTTGTATGTACATTTGTTTGTCTGAGACAGCGTCCTGTTGTGTAACCCAGGCTGGCTTCAAATTCAAAATAATTCTCCTGCCTCAGTCTCCTGACTGCTGGAATTACAAGTGTGTACCACCTTGCCAACATCTAAAGTATGTCCTCTTTGTCTACTATCCTCTCTTTAAGGTCAAAGACTTTATTGTCTGCTGTTGAATCTCCAGGGTGTAAGTGAGGCATAGGTATGTATTAGATTCTGACTTTGGATGGATTAATGATAACTGAACATTGCTGCATGTGTCTACCCTCAACTAGAAAGGAGCAAATGAAGCAGAAATAAAGGGTGAGAAAAGGCTTGGGTAATAGTAGATGAATGCATTCAGTCCTTATTCCGGAACTTTGCGCCCATTTTTGCCCAAAAAAAAATTAATAAAGATTTTCATTTTTCTGAAGTTGGTCAAGGCCCAAGAATGTCCATAGACTGATCCCCGTGTTGAAACAGAGACCTTCTGCTCAAACTCTTTCACTTTACATATGGGAAAACTAAGACCCATAGAGAACAAAGTGACTTTTACACTACATTCCATCCATCTCCAGTTTTTCAGCCCATTGACCTTTGGCACTGAAACTTTAGTCAGATTTTGCAGAAAGAAATCAGGAAAAGTAGAATTCTTTGCTATTTATTGGCCAGACAGTCTATTCCTTTCCCCATCATATTGAGCAATCACCCCCCCCCCAAGAGTTCCAGAGACAGGATGACTGCTCAGTGTTCCTCTCAAGAGTTGGGCTACATACAGGTCCTGTGTCCAGCTGTGCTGGCAACTAAAAAAAGACCAGACTACTTGCCTGTTCCTAACTCTTCCTTCTCTCAAGGAAGCTGACTCAGGGAAGTAAGCTAGAAGCCAAGCACTAGAGTTGGGTCAGGGGATCTGGTCAGATGTTATTCAAGCATCCAGCCTATCACCGTCAGAAAAATGATCAACATCCAAGTTCCTGCAAGGAAAAAAAAAAGATTATAAAAGAGGGTTCCAAGGCTTGGGGAGCCTGGGTAACTGTCTAGGCTTCACTTCACTTTGAAGGATTATTATTAATGGCAATCCATTGTTTTCTTTCTCTTTGGTGTTGTTTCCTTTTTAAACAATATTTTAAAATATTTATTTGGGGGGGAGAGAAAACAAGAATACTTATGCCACAATACATGTGTGGAAGTCAGAGTGTTTGGAAGTTGGTTCTGTTCTATCATGTGGCCTCTGGAATTCGAACTCAGGACCCCAGATTTGTGCACTTGTCCATCTCACTGGCCCTGGTTTCTTTTTTTGAGACAAGTTTTCAGATACCTCAGGCTGCCCAGAACTTGCTGTGTAGCTAAGGATGGCCTTGAATTACTAGTCCTCTTGCCTTCGATTCCTCAGTGCTGGGACTACAGGGCAAGCTACCACACCTGACTTTTGTACTTTTTTTTTTAAGTGAAGCCCCACTATCTTGCATAGGCTGGTCCTAAACTTCTGGGTTCAGGCAGTCTTCCTGCCTAAGCTTCCTGAGAGGTGGAGAGACTATAGGCATATGCCACGGTGTCTACTGCATCTTAAATGTTTAATTCCTTAAATGTTAAATCATTTCTGGATAGTCTCAGATCCTGAGGTGGGATAGTCTTTGCCATATGAGGCTGAAGAAGCTGACACTCAAAGAGGTCAGAGTGTTGAGGAGATCAGCACCTGCCGAGCCCCAGCTCGAGCCCCCACAGAACCTGCTGCCGCCATCCGAACTGACTGCCTCACAGCAATCTCCTTGTACCAACCTGCTGAGCTCCTGCTGCTGGATGCTTTGGACCCTGAAACCACAGAAACACAGATTGAGCTTACGCGGGTGCCCATTTCACAGCATCCCCTCAAGAGTGGGCAAAGGAGGCTGGCCCTTTCTTGAAGACTCAGAAGGGCAAGACAATACTTCTAGGTTTATTAAGTAGATGGGATTTCCCAGGAGTGTTGGAACTTTGGAGGAAAGAAGAGAATGTCAATTTCAGTTGTCATACTTGACCCTTGGGATGTGGGTCTCTGGGGACACCTATGAAGAATCATGAAATTCAGGCGGGTCACTGGACAAGTGTGTAGGAAAGTGTCTTAACTGCTTTAATTGACTAGGAAGGCCTGGGCATTGTGGGTGGGACTATTCCCTGGGCAGATGGTATAGAGA
Organism: Typhlomys cinereus; assembly: GCA_023101885.1. Taxonomy (NCBI): domain Eukaryota; kingdom Metazoa; phylum Chordata; class Mammalia; order Rodentia; family Platacanthomyidae; genus Typhlomys; species Typhlomys cinereus. The sequence continues at coordinate 1,288,024 of JALPQD010000512.1, read as the reverse complement.
GAGCTGCTTGAGTATGCAGCAGGACTGATGGGGTCTTTGCTCTTGCTGTGGACATAGTGTGGCCAGCTCTCTCCAGTCACGAAAGACTGAGACCTGGGATGGTAAACGCAGATAAAATCCCCTCGTTCCCCTTAATTGCTTGGATCAGGTGTTTATTACAACAAAGTTATGAAACTCAGGGTTTCATGACACCCAGCCCGAGTGACCTACTGTGACCGGAAGGAGATGGGGAGATAGAGGACAGAGCGGGTTCAGATCTGAATGAATGAACAGGCTCCGGTGAGCACGGGGTGGTCTTGGAGGCAGAGGAAAAGCAAAGGAGAATGTGTGCCAGGAAAGGAGGCTGGGTTTTTAAGGGAGGTGTGTGAAGAGATGGCGGTAGAGGGGACTCAGAGCAAAGTCAGGGGCTCAGAACAGGCGAGTGTAACGCTCTGGATGGGAGGTCCCTTCCTCCCGCCCCCTTTATGAGTGATCCCTGCAGTTACCAGCTTAGTCGGAGGGGTCCGAACACTATCCACTGGCTGCGGTGGTCCCGTGCGCTACTCTCCCAGGGCGAATTCTTCCGGAGCTTCCGTACACAAGACTGGGGGAGACACGAGCCTTAGCAAAGCCACCGGCTTTCAGGGACTTTGCCCAGGGCCCCCAGAAAGGTCGTCCTGCGCGCGCATCCCGACTCCGCCCAGCACCCAGGTAAGTTCACCCAACTGCAAAAAACTCCCGGTGCAACCTTCTCGGGCCCTTTAAATCCGTACACAAGCCCCGCCCCTGAGCTGCAAGGCCAATCCTTAGCTCGGAATCCTTCAGGCCCCGCCTCCGCCCATCCTTGGGATGGGGCTGGGCGCGGAATCCCGCTCCTGGGTGCTAGCGGGGCGCACTAGGTCAGAGTTCAGGAACCCCCAGGGCTGCCCGCTCACCGGTTGGCACGAGCGTCCGACGCGTTTTTGACACAGGGTCACTCGGGCGTGCAAGTAGAGCGTGTCACTGTCGAAGAAGCGCAACAGGGTGAAGGCCACCGTCACCTGTGAAGAGGCCCCGTTGGCCAATTCCTGAAGCTTGCTGCTCACCTGGCAGCTGTGGGGAGGAGACAGTCGGCGTTCGTGACATAAGGCATGGCCTGGGAGCTCCTGTAAGGACGATTTCATTTCCTCTGGATGTGAGGCCGATCTGGCTGCGACTTCCGTCACCTCCAGATTTGATCTTCAGGTTCCCCTTCCCCCCTCCCGGCTCCACGTGCCACTAGACCCTCTGGAAGCTTTTGCTGGGTGATCAATAAGAATAGCTGGGCTCCCCAGCTACAGCCTGCACACAAGCTCTCAATCCATCCTAACACCAGCATTCTGAGAAAGGCTGTACTTTTGTCCCGTCCTTCCCCTTATCTCAACAACCGAGGCTAGGAGCGGTTACAGACGACCCAAAGCTACACCGCCAGCCCATACTCTAAAGCGAAACGTTCTGTTCCTCCTGACAAAGGAAGAATAAAAGTGCTGAGGCAGTAGCTGTGTGGTGGAGAGTTTTCCTAGCATGAACCCCAAACTTCACAGGCCCTCCTTGGTCAAACTCTCCGTCTTCCATCTGGGAAGCGCAGGAAACAGTACTTGATGATGAAGATGAATGAGGAAGTGAATGATTCTCTGTGCTTCTAGAAAGACTCACTAATTCATAAAATGTAAGCCAGAGCAAAGAAATCTCAATAACTCTTATTTATATACTTATGGACAGGGTCTTGTGTAACCCACACTGGTTTGGAATTGCTGATTCCCTACTTTTGCCTTCTGAGTATTAGGATTACAGGAGCATATCACCATGTCTGGTTTTTGCTTTTTCTTTCTTTCTTTTTTCCTTTTATTATTATTGGACAGGGTCTTGCTGTGCATCTGGTTGGCTTGATTCTCAACATAATCTTCCTGCCTCAGCTCCCCAAGTGTTGAGAGTCACCGTGTAAGTATGTGCTACTACACCTGGCCAAGAGACCTAGCTCTTAATCTGCTTATTTCTGTGTTCTCAAACCCTTACCAAGCATATAAACGGATCCTTCGTTTCTCCACTTGTAAATAGATAATGAAAACATAATCATGCCATTGAGGGTATTGTGAGATTTGAATGAGTTGATATATGTGAAGTAATTCAAACTGCCTGGCCCAAGATCAATACTACATCATACATGTCCAATATCCAATATAATAGTATAGAGCAGTCTGAACTATCAGTGAATCCTATTATTGAAGGCCCTCAATAGTTGTTTGAGGAAAGAACAGAGGAAATGAGTGTCAGGTATCAGCTACAAGATCTTGAACTAGTTTTCATTTCCCTGAGTCTTAATTTACTTCTACACAAAATGAGAACAATAATGCATACACTCAATAAACATTCAGTGGGCACTTGTGTCCCCATGTTTCATTGCCAGGGCTACAGAAAGGAGAGAAGAATCTCTTGAGAACAGAAGCACCAGCACAAGCCACAGTCCAAGAATTAGTCTGGCAGGGCTGGGGAGATGCAAGCAAAAAAAAAAACCTGACTGAGTTTTATCCCCAGATCTCATAGGAAAAAAAAAATGCTGGATGGGTGTGGCAGTGGCCTATAATCCCCGGAGGATGGACCTAGGGATCCTGGAAATCTCTAGACTAACCCTAAAGACATGCTCTGGGTTTAATTAGAGACCCAGGCTCATAGTAATAAGGCGGAAAAGTGACTGCAGATGATTCTGATATCACCCTTGGGCTTCCACAGGCACACATACTCAAGTTCACTCATGTACATATAACACACACACACACACACACATACACACACACCTTATGCATAAATATATGAAAGAAGAAAAAGTCTGGCACTAGCAAGAGGTTGCTGGGGACTGATATGTCCTTACCTGTCTTTTACAAAATAGTAGGCGGCACCTGTATTGGAGTGGTTGATGCTGACAAAGACCTCGTTGACCACCAGAGCGAATCGGTTGGGGTCACTGCTCGTGGACTTGAGGACCACGTAGAGGGGATTGCCAACGAGGGCTGTGCTGTCCTTCAGTGGAGTAGAGAGCTTAGAGTCTGTAAAGATGTTCAGGTTGACGATGGTGTCCCCAGTACTCGGAATATGGATGGTGCTATATCCAGAGTGGATAAGAGTGAGAGTCACCATAAAACCTCAGAGGGAAGGACATTTCCCTGCCTCAAATCTGAAGTCACTGAGCACTGATGGCCGGAGGAAACCGGGCGAGGACAATGAAATGCTCGGTCAGTGAAGTGCTTACGTGCAAGCGTAGGGACCAGTATTTAACCCCAGGAGTTTAATCCTTATGACCTATTCAAAAGAGCCAGAAGCCTATAATCCCAGCTGGGAAGGTGGAGACAGGCAGATCTCTGAGGCTTCATGACCAGTCAGCCTAGCCTATTTGGTGAGTTTCAGGTCAGTAGGAAATGTTTTCTTTCTTTTTTTTTTTATAAGTACTTAATTTTAAAAAAAATTTTAGCGTGTGTGTGTGTGTGTGTGTGTGTGTGTGTGTGTGTGTGTGTCTATCTGTGTCTGTCTCTCTGTGTATGTCTACGTGTGTCAGGGGGTGTATCAGAGGGCACTGTATGTGCCTGTGGAGGCCCACGGATAACTTCAGGAATTACCCTGGATGAGCTACCTCCTCTTTGCTTTGCTCTGGAGTTTCCCAGGTTCTGCCTTCCAGGGCCAGAAGTGCAGGCTGCTGCCATTTCTGCCTGGTGTTTTTATGTGGGATCCAGGATCTGAACTCTGGACCTTCTGCATGAGAGGCAGAGGATTAACCCCTGAGTCATCTCTTCAGCCCCGAAACCTTTTCTTTAAAAAAACAAGATGGAGTAGCTTGGGAGATGACTCAGCAGTTACAGCACTTGCCACACAAGCAAAAGGACTGGAGTTCAGGTCCTCTATTGACAAACTCTGAGTTTAACTGGGGGGAAATCCTGTCTCAAGAGGAAAAGTGATTGAGGATGACCCTCTCTACCAACTTTGAGGCTCTACATCTACCTACACACAAATGTGTCCCCACATATGCGCACACACATACACACACACATACACACACACACTTGAGCATGAGTGCACATGCACCCATACACATGCAAATCTACACACACAAACTATAATTGCATATGCACACATACACACATACACATGAAAATGAGAAAGAAAAAACAAAAAATAAAAAGTGAAAAAAAAGGAGATCATCGGAGAGGCATTGAGGAACAACACTGACCTCCACATGAACATGCAAACACATGCACATGCATGGT
>JALPQD010000512.1:1173771-1278771 GCA_023101885.1 Typhlomys cinereus | reverse complement strand
GATTAGACGTGTCATCCCAGGCCTTGCTCTACCCCACTGAGCTCACCTCCTCCGTTACAGGGTACTGCTAAGATCCCGTGCAAATATTCTTTGGATACAGAAGTTTGTGAAATTCATGCTACTCTGCCATAAGGAAGTCAGAGTGATTAGTGAATCACAGGACAAAATGGTAATAATGAGACCTAACAATCTTTTATTGATGTGGGTGGACGAGATTGAATCCAGAGTCTTACGACTTGCTAGGAGAACTCTACCACTGAGTTATACTCCAGCCCTCCTTTATTTTGTCTTTTTTATTTTTTTACATTATATTTTTATATTATTTTTATTTTTTATTATATCCTCCTTTGCTTTATCTTTCCTTTGAAACAAGGTCTCACCGCTATGCAGCTCTTTGTTGGCCTAGATTTTTGGAGATGATAGTGCTGGAATGATAGATGTATACAACCACGGCCAACCTAGTCTAATGATCTTTTATTTTGTTTTGCTTTTGCTTTTTTGAGACAGAGTCTCATGTAGCTAAGGGTGACCGTGAGCTACTTCCATCTCCGGAGTACTTACCACTAAGCTCATCCTATCTTAATGCCAAGGCTTGAATTTGAGTCACTCCCTGTGGGCTCTTGTGTTTACATCCTTAGCTGGTATTCCGGTTTGGAAAGGCCGTGGCACTTTTGGGAGGTGGAGCCTTGCTAGAGACAGGCAGGTCCCAGAGTGCGTGATTTGAGATTTGGTGGGCCAACACTGCTTTCTGTCAGTTAGTTCTTATTCTCTCTCCCTTATGACTATAGTGACCTGAACTGTGGTCCTGCATATAGCCACGTCTTCTGCTATGCAATTTCTGACTTAATAGACTAAATCCCCTCTAGAACCATAAGCCAAAATAAATCTCCTTTTCTCTCTAAACTGTATGAGTACCGTCTCACAGCAGCAAAAATAAAGTACCTGCAACACCTAATCATATTTTTTTCATTTTTGCCTCTGCATGTGTATGTGATGTGTATACATGTTCACATACATGGGTATGGAAATCAGAAGTTAACAGGTGTCTTCCTTTTTGCTTTCCACCTTATATATTGAGAGAAGGTCTCTTGGATGAATCCTAAGCTCACTGATTCCTCTAGTCTAGCCCATCAGTTTGCACCAGGAATCCTTGTCTCTGTAGACCAAGTACTGAGATTAAAGGCGGGTCGCTGTTTACGTGGTACTGGGTATTTAAATTTGTGTCTTCAAGCTTTTATAGCAAGAGCACCCATTGGACTATCTCCCTAGCCCCTGGTCTAATAGTCATAATTGACTTTATCTTGATTCGAGAATCAGACAACACATGATCCATAACACAAATAAGTGGCGCTCAGGATGTAATTCTGTAATGCGGTGCTTGCTAAGTGTGGATGAGGCCATAGAGTTGATTCTTCGCATCAAAAACAAAAACAAAAATAAAGTAAAGAACAAACAAAGCCTGCTTTTTAGACAGAGAAAGACTCAAAGCTAGTAGAACAAAGAAAAAGTTAAAAAAAAAAAAAAGAAGAGAAATAGTTATTTCAAATATTCTCTCGTTGTAAGACAGGAATGGGAAGACAGAATAATAGAAAGTGACTGGTTAAAACTCAGGTCCTGGGCTGGAGAGGTGGCTCAGGGGTTAAGCCTCCGCCTTGCAGGCGGAAGGTCCTGAGTTCGGATCCCAGATCCCACGTATAGACGCCAGGCGGAAGCAGGGGCGGCCTGCGCTTCTGGTCCTGGTAGGGCGGAGCCTGTGAATCCCGGGGCAGAAGGAGGTGGAGGCGTCCATGGTGGTTCGCGAATTCGTCCGTGGTTCTACACATACACAGACACACACAGACACACGTGCACACATACACACGCATATTCGCACAGTTGAATAAATAATAATAATTAAAAAAATTTAAAACTCAAGTCCTATGTTTTGTGTGTGGATTAAGACAGAATTTCATTATCAGGACTATTGAAAATGACATGTTTAGGAAATTTAACTATCATGTCTTCTCTTGTTTACTCAGAAAGTAAGATAATTAAACAGTTTAATTTTGATGGGTGATAGGCACTTTGGCATGAAATGACTGCATTTTGGGTTTCAGGCTGATCTCCTCCAAAGCAAAGCCTCCTATATTGCTTACTTAACAAGTGGAAAGGAAATTGAGAGTGTGGCTTTTTTGAGGTAAGTTCTCAGGCCTCTCTCTTGCCGTGCAGCTGAGGATGGCCTTGAACTCTTGATCTTTCTGCTTCCACCTCTCAAGTGCTGGGATTATGGGCCTGTACCACTACTCTCAGCTGGAAGAAAAAAAAAAAAAAAAAAGCAAAACCTTTGAGACAAGGTTGCAAGACTGATTGGGCTGTGGTGATCCTGCAGCCTTAGTTTCCCAAGCAGCCAGGAAGACAGACTTTACCCCACAGCATGGCACCAAGCCAGGTGCAGTGTTCCATTCAATGTTCCTGGAAGTTGTGCACTCAAGGAACACTGTGGAACTGGGAAAGTGTCTCTGCGTCCAATACTTGGGTGGATGAGGTGGGAGGGTCCCCATGAGATCTGCTGCAAGGTGAGACCCTGCTTCAAAAACAAGAACCAGGGGCTGGAGAGGTGGCTCAGGGGTTAAGCCTCTGCTTCGCAGGCAGAAGGTCCTGAGTTCGGATCCTAGACCCCATGTATAGACGCTGGGCAGAAGTGGGGGCGGCCTGCGTTTCTGATCCTGGCGGTAAATAAATACATTGTCTCATATACCTAGATTGGCTACAGACTCACTATGGAATCGGAGATGATTTCGAACTCCTGATCCTCCTATCTCCACCTCTCAAGAGCTGGGATTACAGACATGTGTACCACCATGCCTGGACGTCCCCCTCCATGCTCCATTCCCCCCTCCCCCTCCCAGCGGAGGGGCGTCTCTATCAGATGTCTCGGGATGGATAAGGAAGCGGCAGGGTGCTCAGGTCTCATCCCTCCGTCCTGAGCAGGGAAGCTGAACGGTGACATTTCCCTTGGAGCATTTTATGTCAGCTGCTGTCTCCCCAGCTCACTGGTCACATTGTCACTGAAAGAACCAGTCATACCTGGAATATGCAATTTGTTCAAGTGTTCAATTCAATGTTAAAAAAACAGATACAATAAGGCAATGTTTCAGTGGCTAAAAACACTTGCCTGATTACCTGGGTTCAGATATCCCAGCAACCATGCAAGAGCCTCAGGCATCTAGAATCCCAGTGAGACCCTGAGGGGAGATGGAAGGTAGAGACAGGAGAATCTCTAGAAGCTCACAGGCAGTTAACCTGGCTAATACTTTGACGAAGAAAGCCTATCTCAAACAAGGTGGAAAAGGTAATGATCAACACCCCAAGACTGTACTCTGACATCTCAACATGCACTCATAGTCACACACATGAACAAGCACACACACACACACACACAAACATGATGGTGGAGAGATGACTATTGTTAAGCAAGTGAAGGGCAAATGTGAAGGGTACTTAGACACACACACCAAAAAAGAAGTACGAAACCAGGCATCACCTTTGGTTTGGGTTTTTGGACTTACCCGAGTGGATGTAGTAGGTATCATTGCACACACAATCTCCTACGCTGTTTGGCTTCTCATCCGAAGCGCAGTCTCTGGTTGCAGGACCCATACTCTGACTAGATTTGGGGGCTGCTGGACTGACTTCAGCCAAAGCAGAAGACTTGGTTGTTTCTGGGGAGCTATGGATAAGGGGTGTGGAATGATCAGCTGTTGCCTCGGGTGACTGGGCTATACCAGTACTAACACTTGGGCTTGATTGTTCTGGCTGAAGAGGAGTCTGTTGGGCTGGGCCGGGCTGTATATCTGATTGGCTGCTCATTGAGGGGCTTGTTGCTGAGGTTGGGGATGTAGCTATAGTCTTCCCATCTTGTATTCCAGACACAGTTGTTCCAACAACAGTTGTGTCCAAGGCAGTTGTGGTTAGTGTAGAGAAGAGCATACCTGCCCTGGTTGCCATGGTAACAGCATCAGTGATTGTGCCCATTGTTGAAGATGGAGTTAGAGCTGACTTTTCAGACACAGTGGTTGTCGGGGACACAGATGGTTCAGCGACGTCACCCGCTGGATTTAAAGTTGCTGAAGGAGGGCTTGTGGCTGCCCTCTCAGAGCCAGGGGGTCCTGAGGATGTCATTTCACTGACTGTGGTCTTTGATGCTGGTGGAGCTGGAACTACAGTTGTGCTGACACCTGGAGTCAATTGTTCCGGTTGGGAAGGACTACGTTGGGCTGTGCCAGACTGTGTATTGCTCATCGAGGGGGTTGTTGCCGAGATTGGGGGCACAGCTGTGTCTTTCCCATCCTGAGCCCCAGACGTGGTGGTTTCAAGAACAGTTGCCTCCAAGACAGCTGTAGTTAGCAAAGAGGGAGGCGTCTCTTCTGCCCTCATTGTTACAGGTAAAGGTTCATTAGTCTTAGCGACTGTGCTCAGTGCTGAGGATGGAGTTAGAGCTGAATTGTCACTCACAGTGGTTGTCGGGGACACAGATGATCCAGCACCATTGCCCGCTGTACTTAAAGTCGTCGAAGCTGTGCCTGTGGCTGCCTTTGTAATGTTGGGAGACACTGGCAACGGTGTTGTGGAATTCAGTGCTGATGGGGTTGTAATTGGAACTGTTCGATTGCATTTTGCATCCTCTGTTGTAGTGGCCAAGCTAGATAAAGTTGTGGTATCGGATGTTTCTTCCTGTTTCTTCAATGTATAAGCAGTCGTGGAATTTGTCACTGACACGCCATTGGTGGTTGTTGCAACTAGGGTCTGTAAGGGTGTGGTTCCAGATTTCTCTTTCCAGGTCACATGGATTGAGGTTGTATACGCAGTGGACTCTGTTGAGTGACTAGTTTGTGGTGACGTTGGAAAAGTAGCTGATGTTGTTTGCTCTTGAGACTTGGATGTCAATGTCTTGGTTGTGGATAAGCTGTTGGATTCAACTACAGTGGCACTGTGGGACGAAGCCGAACTCGTAGATAGACAGGATACAGTTCCATCGACCACAGAGCTTTTTGTGGAAGATACAGCCCCCCTCACTGCATTACTGCCTGCGAAAACAAAAGAAAGACAAAACTACCATTCCTTCCACTACTCAGATGCTCTGGCTCACCCAGGATCCTTATGAGGAGAGCCAATAAAAATAATAGCAATACCAAGTATATTATTACCAGTTCACATTTACTCACGTGTCAACAGTATCCTGATAGATTTTGACTGCTGAATGCCAGAAGAATAGGGAGAGGAAGAGAAAGAAGGAGTGGGAAGAAAGAAGGAAGGGAGGGAAAGAGGAAGGGAAAGAGGGAAGGAGGGAGGGAGAGAGGAGAGGGAGAGGGAGAGAGAGAAAGGGAATTGTGTCTCATTATGCCCAATGTATAACTGATGAGAATCCAGTTAGCAAAAAAGTGGAAATCTGTTATGTTTTGTATATTGGACAAGGTAGACAAGGGGACCGAACTCATGAGTTCGTATATGTTAGGTGAGTATTCTACATTCTTAACCCCTTAGTGTGTTTCATTCTTTCTTTTTATTTTTAATATTTATTTTGCTTTCTAAAAATACTTTTTCTTGCTTTTTGAGTCTCTCTCTCTCTCTCTCACACACACACACAGAAGGCACACATGTTACCTCAAACACATGGAGGTCAGAAGACAACTTTGAGAAGTCAGATCTCTTGTTCTACCATATAGGGTCTAGTATTGAACTTGGGTTGTCAGGTTTGCACACAGGTAGCTTTACCCACTAAGTCATCTCACTGGATTTTTTTTTTTTTTGAGACAGCTCTTGCTAGGAAGCCCTGTCACCAGTTATCCTGGAACACATGGCAGTCCTCTTGCTTTTCTTCCCAAGTGTCAGAATTATAAGCATGTACCACCACACCTATCATAGTTAAGCACAGGTGTCAACTTGACAATTGAGGGTTTGTGCTCTGGGCACATTTGTACAGAATTCATGGTTGAGTTAGGCCCAAAGAAAACCTGCGGGAGATTGTCTAGCTGATGGGGAAGGCTTGGTTTATGGTGGGTGGCCTTGAACAGATGAATAAAGTACCGAGAGCTGGTTGAGGAAATTGTAATCCTTGTGTACACTTGGCCAGACATGCTGGTCTGGCAAGTAAGGATCGGCCCTCTCTTGGCTGTTATGTAGAGATGGTGTGGTCAGTGCCCTTGGCCCTGGTGTTGGAGCGTGTGTAGTCAAGCTGGACTGAGAACTGTAACCAGTAATTGTAAGAGAAAATAAATCCCTTGTTCCCTTAAGCCATTTGATGATCATTTATCAGCAACCATGCAGGCGAACTGCAACAACACCCATCAAAGATACATACATCTCAGGCTGCTGTGCACTTTGCAGTGTGACTAAGGATGAGCCTGAGCATCTCTTCCTTTTGCCTCTACCTCCTAAATATTAGTATTGCAAGTGTGCATCATCACTCCCGGCTGAATTTTTATTCTTCTGGGAGAGTCTTACATTGCAGCACAGGTTGGCCTTGAGCTAACTCATTACGTAGCTCAGACATGCAAGTGTCACACCCAAGTGCATATTTTCTTTTCTTTTCTTCTGTTCTGTTCTGTTTTGTTGAGATATGGCCTTATATATCTCAAGACTGATCCAAGGCTGATCATGATGGTCTAGAACTTCTGATCCTCTTTTGTCTGTACTCTGGAGTGTTGGGATTACAGGAGTGCAGCACAGTCGTAGTTAGGCACAGGTGTCAACTTGACAGTTGAGGGTTTGGCTCTGGGCACATTTATAGAGAATTAGTGGTTGAGTTAGACCCAGAGCAAACCTGCAGGAGACTGTCTACCTGATGGGGAAGACCCAGTGGGCGGGACTAAGCCCTGGAATAAAATACAATCTGGTTGACAGGGTTGCATCCTTTTTAATACTTGGCTACATATGCTGGTCTGGCAAGTAAGGATCATCCCTCTCTCAGCCATTACGTAGAGATGGTGTGGCCAGTTCCCTCGGCCCTGGTGTTGGTGTGAGCTCTCCTGTCAAGCTGGACTGAGAACTGTAACCATAAATCATAAGACAGAATAAACCCCTTGTTCCCTTAAGCTGTTTGATGGTCATTTGTTAGCAACCATGTGGGTGAACTGCAACAAGCACAAAGTTTGGCTTTTGGTCTTTGGTATCTTGCTGTCATGTTTGATGTTAGTTTTGGAGAGAGAGAAGCAAACTAAGCAAAGATACAAAGTGTTTGTGTAACATCACCCTTGATTGCAAGCCGTGTGCTTCATTTAATGTGGTTAGCTGACTGAGGAGCTCAATGGTAGAAAAGCAATCCTCAGTATAAGAAAGATGAAGCGTGAAGTGGAGAAAGTCCACCTGTCTACCTGTAATTCCAGCCCTCAGGAGTCAGAGAAAGGAATATTGCAGCAAATTCAAGTCCAGCCTAATCTACAGAGCAAATTTCAGGCCAGCCAGTGTTTCATAGCCAGACCCTGTGTCAACAAGCAAACAACAACAAAAATATATGTATAAGAAAATAACAAAGAAACAATAGCAGTCAGGTTAGTTTTGATGTCATTCCCCACCTTGTCCGATGCCCAAGAGTGATACGTTGCTTCCTCACTTATGGATATAAGGACTCTTATTTCTATTTGTCAGATGAAGAAAATGGAGGCTTAGGAGCTGGAGAGATGGGCCAGGGATTAAGACTCTGCCTCACAAGCAGAAGGTCCTGAGTTCGGATCCCAGGTTCCATGTAAAAATGCAGCAGCTTGGATTTCGGGCTCTGGTGGGCGGAGCCTGGGAAATCCCAGAGAGAAGCAAAAAGGAAGTAGAAGCAATCCTGGATGATTCCTGAAATCACCCTTGGTCCTTCACAGGGACACATAGTGCCCTCTGATACACACACACACGCACATGCACACGCACACACGCACACACACACACGCGCAATAGAAATAATGTCTTCAAAACTTTCAAAATAAATTTAACATAACAGATGTGTTTAAAAAAGAAGGAAAGAAAGAAAGAAAAGAAAATGGAGGCTCAGACCGGTAAAGACATCTGTCCAAGGGCACACAGCTAGATGGAGATGCTGCTGCCTTTCAAACCAGAGGCATCGGATTCTAACTGCCCCATCCTGCCTCACGAAAACATAGCTTCATTTCCGTGCCTGAACCAGCTACTCTCCCTTGAGAGAAAGGCCCAAATTGGCTTGCTGAACTGGATCCCTAGGAAACCATCCTTTTCCCCTGGGCAATGGGCAGAAACAGGCCCATCACCTGAGGCCCCTGTCATGACCAGATGTCCCGCCCCTGTATCCTAGCAACTGTGGCAGGGCTGATTCAGAAGACTGAAGGGGACCTAGCCTGTCTTCGCCATCCCTGAGATCTGAAGAAGCGCGGATCCCTTTACCCTTGTCCTCACCCCTACACCTGCTTGTACCCGCCATACCTGTACCCCACTGTGTCCCGCCTAGTGCAGAGCTCAGGGGTCACTGCAGGGCAGCATTGCTGGTCATGGTGCTGACACAGGAGGAAGACTTGGCTCGAGACCTGCATCGATGACTGTTTCTTATATGACCCTGGGGAATGTCATTGCTCACTCTGGCCTCCCTGTCCCACTCAGGATAGTGAAGAACTTAGGCTCAGAATGGGAGACTTGTGAGTGTTTATAACAAAAGTCCAGGCTGACAGAGACCTCAAGTTGTTATTTGCAAGGAGAGTTGTTTCCATTGGATCTGACTTTTTATGTAGTTGTTTGGAGACAATGGAGCCCTCACATAGCTCAGGCTGGCCGTGAAATTCCAATCCTCTATTTGTTCAGAGCTGGGATGACAGACTCGTGCCACCACATCTGACCGGACTGTTTGGTTAACCAGTTGTCTCTGAGCCCTGTGCAGAAGTTTGTCTTTCTCTCACTAACTTGTCATGTAAGCCATTCTGAATCGTTGTCCTCCCTTCCATTGGTTTATGTGTCTATCACACCCACATTTTCTCACTGTTGCTTTATAGTGTCACTGTTTGTAAACATGCAAATCCCCCATGTCCCGCTCCTACCCCGTCCTTAACCTTACTTTTCAAAATTATCTTTTGTCTTTTTCTTTCTTTCTTTCTTTCTTTCTTTCTTTCTTTCTTTCTTTCTTTCTTTCTTTCTTTTTTCTTTCTTTTTTCTTCTTTCTTTCTTTCTTTTTTTTCTTTCTTTCTTCTTTGTTTCTCTTCTTCTTTCTTCTTGTCTCTCTCTCTCTCTCTCTCTCTTTCTGTTTATTCGAGACAGCATCTCAGGTAGCCAAGCTGCCTCCACCTCCCAAGCATTGGGACTTACACAGGTTGGAGTTAGTTTGTCCCATTCTGAAAACTCTGGTTGGGATTTTGATTGGCTACAATTATAGCTTTGCTGAGACTTCACATCTCTGTGACAGTGAGGTTTCCTGTCCTTAGCAGTGGACTGGTGTCAGGCTTCAGAATCAGACTTGGGATGGGATCCCTATCATGTAACTAGGAGATGTGGGAATTAACACACGACTTGCCTCGGTTTCCTTTATGGCACAGCAGTGGCCTCGAGGTGAAGCCATGGAAGCCTTCATACAGTGTTTGACACAGGTGCTCCATGAATGGAACCCACTATTGTAATGGTTATTTCTTCATACTAGCCCCCCTGCCCCCCCGCCTTGCTGCTCTCACCAAAATTGCTAGTTGTTGGCATTTTGGGGACTTTGCCTAGGAGGCTCCCGTCCCTGGTCAAAATCATGGACCCAGGAAGGGGACAGTACACACATTCTGTGCTTCGGTCTTCCCCCATACTGACCTAGCAGAGGGGAACACCAGAATGGTGTTTCCCCTTTGTTGGAGAAAGGCAGGGGAAGGCAGCAGAGACAGACCTCTTGAGTCCACTCGGTTTCCTGAAACCTTAGCCTGGCATGGTTGGGAAAGACAGACAAGATGGAGCAGATGGGCAGACTCGGAGAGCATCCTGGAGGGCATGCACGGGAGAGGCCAGGGCCCCTACAAAGGTTATCCTGTTTCCAACCTCACTAGTGCCGCTTACTCGAGGCTTCCCTAGAGAACCTGGATTTCCACCACCTTCTCGTCTTCTCTCGCCAGCTGGAAAAGCAGCTGTAAGTGGAGGATGGAAGAGATGTGTGTGGGTACTCACCAGGCAAGTTGAGGGTTGTGTCTCGGGGAAGGAACAGCAACAGCAGAAACCAGTAGCTGCCCATATCTGTGCTCGTAGATAGTCCTGGAGGAGTCTGGGAAGTAGTTCTGGCCCCGACACAGGCAGGGACAGAAACTTCGACAGCGAGGAGCTGTGGGCGGCAGTGCCACCTCTCTGAGTACTGCTGAGCACACTACCCATCCTGTCGTCCAGACGCCCTGCAGGCCTCAGGGGCTTTGTCAGGGTTGGAGCCAGTAAGTGCATATGTAAGGGTAGTGAGGTAGAGTTTCCCGTCAATCGCAATCAGTAGCACTCTGGGGACTGCCATTCCAATCTGTGAATTTCCCCAGGGCCACTAATCACCAGCCTTTGCTAAACATCAGGTTAAAACTCTAGGCCACCCCAGCCTTCCTTGCCGCCAGTGCCAGGGCACCTGAGTCCCAGGGATGTGGCTGATCTCATTGGTCTCTCCCACTGTCAGTCAGCTACAGGTGTCCACTTGGCAACTGAAGGCTCTCAGCTCTGGGGCACAGTTGTGAGGAATCAGTAGTTGAGTTAAACCCAAGCAAGCCTGCAGGAGGTCATCTAGTTGATGGAGAAGCCTAGCCCATGGTGGGCGGGACTGGGTCCTGAGCAGGTAATTAAGATGGGGGCAACAGGTTGAGGCAGACTTGGCCAGACATGTTGATCTGGCAAATGAGGACTGTCCCTCTCTCAGTAGTCCTGTGGCTCTGGGGTGGCCAGTTCCTTCAGTCTTTGGCATTGGCGTGGCCACTTTGATAAGGAACTGTAACTGGACTATCGTGAGCCAGAATAAAACCTCTCGTTCCCTTAAGCTGTTTGGTGGTGAATTTATCAAGAACGATGTGGAGTAAATGCTATACCTATCATGTGGGCTAAGAGCTGACATTTGAGACTCTAGATTGTCTCCCACGACTAACCTGACTTTTTCAGACTCAGTTGCCTGGTTCGCCTACCAGCCGATGCGCTCCACAACTCAGGCTTCGCAGACTCAAGGTCCACACCAAACCCACAAAACTCCAGCTCCCTTCCTAAACCTCAGTGTTATTCTCTCTTAGAAGACCTGCTGGGACCTACACTTTAGCCAGTGTCTCTTCGCTGTTCCCGATAGAGCTGCCTGCAACCTGTGTAGCTTGGTCAGTGGTGATCACAGCAGACTAGGGCTCGCCAGGAGGAGAATCACCACCTTTAGACAGGAGAGGGTGGGACGCAGCATCCCCCATCCCCCAATTTAGGATTCTAAAGACAGGGACTTTATTTCTTCCATTAAGTCAGAAATGTTTAGGGGAACGACTTCTCTGGCCACAGTGAACTGGGAGTCTTTAAAATGTCTTCTTTTTAAACAAAAGCCCCACTCTGCCCAGGGTCTAACTACGGAGCCCAGCTGGTCTCCAACTCTACCCAGGTTAGGATTATAGGTAGGTGTGTACCATCATGCCCTGTTCATACAGGTATTTTTTTAGACTTTTATTATTTATTTATTCATTCATTCATTCATTTATTTTGGGAGACAAGGTCTTCTGTAGCTCAGGCTAGTTGCAATTTCTCTATACAACTGAGGGTGCACTTGATTTTTTTCTTTACTTTTTTTTTTACATTTATCGTGTGTGTGTGTGTGTGTGTGTGTGTGTGTGTGTGTGTGTGAGAGAGAGAGAGAGAGAGAGAGAGAGAGAGAGAGAGAGAGAGAGAGAGAGAGAGGAGAGCAATGTGTGTCTCTGTGGAGAGCCAAAGGTAACTTTGGGAATTACTCTGGATTGCTACTACCTCCTTCTTGCTTTGCTCTGAGATTTCCCAGGCTCCACCCACTAGGGCCAGAAGTACAAATGCCCCCTTTTCCTCCTGGCATTTTTTACATGAGACGTGGAATCTGAACTCAGAACCTTCTGCTTGCAAGACAGAATCTTAACCTCTGAGCCATCTTTCCAGCCCTACTAACATGTTTTTGAGGGGCACAGACTAGAGGCAAGTGCCCCCAAAGGGTTGAGAACCACAAGTCAAACACACTAATTCCAACGCAAAACTTCATATTCAGTGCACACAAGTCCAGTGTCACCAGCCCGGCTGGCCTTGCTGGCCTGGCCTTTCTCTTGTCAGTACATGGGCCCATGTAGGCCTCATCCAGCTCTTGGTTAGACACCCATCTTTAGACCAAAGCTTGGCTACCCCTCCTTCAGCACTCATCCTTGCTGCACAAGGGTTTGTAGATGCTGCCACATCCCAGGCCCTGGCCTCTACCCAGGTATCAGGAAGAGGATCAGGAAGAGGATGGGCTCAGGCCAGGGATGCAGGAAGATGCAACACAGCTGGCTGTGCGCTTGAAAACCGCCTTGACTCCCGTCCCGTCTTCTCAGTGGCTGGATTTGTGTTTGTTGACCACAACTGTGCTAGAATCATGAACCTGCAAATCAAAAGAGCTTTTTTTTTTACTCTGCCGACCTTGACAGGACGTACTTCCCCATCCTCCCGCCTCCACCTGTCCCATCCAGGTCTTTCAAGGAAGTCATTCATCGTTTCAACGCTAGCCTGTCTAGAATCTGCTCTGAGATGGGGAGCTTGGGCAATTCCCAAGGTTCTCGGTCATTCCATTCCAGTGGGAGGTGGGAGACAAAGAATGAAACTACTACTTCTATGCAGAAGCTTCCTCTTTCAGGAAGAGGCTGCGTCTATGCATCGGAGAAGGGGTCCATATGCCCACAGTGGAACTTTGCATCTGGCCCTAGCAAGGAGCTGCCTGACCGAAGCCACCCCAAGAAAGGACAGGCCTGTAGGCACTAGAGGAAAAACAGAAACAAAAACCAGACAGGACTTGACCTGACTGGGTACCAACATCTCTGTTGGATGGGGGTAGACAGAAATCTTAAGTGCTCTATCAATAAGGCACCAAGGGACCAGGACTTGTGCTGAGTGGATAGGAGAGAGACTCACCTTATCCCTGCTAACAAGTGCAGAGATCAAGTCTTGGTGGACAGCCATCTCTCTCAGTTCCATGCCGGACTCGCTAATGAATGACAGGCTCTTGGATGTGTGCCTGCGCAGCATCTCCTCTTCCTGCTCCTGGTTGTAACGGATGGAGCGCACCTCCTCCACGATCCTGGGGTAAAGCAGACAGTGTGTTGGGATGGGGGGGAGGGAAAGCAGCATTTCCTCCTCTTCCCTGGCTTGCATCCCTTTGTTCTTCTCCCCCCCCACTCGTCACCAGTGCCACATGACTG
The DNA here is from genome assembly GCA_023101885.1 of Typhlomys cinereus. Classification (NCBI taxonomy): domain Eukaryota; kingdom Metazoa; phylum Chordata; class Mammalia; order Rodentia; family Platacanthomyidae; genus Typhlomys; species Typhlomys cinereus. Next base: position 1,265,416 of record JALPQD010000512.1, on the reverse strand, counting down.
CTACCTGCTTTCCCCACATCCCTACCAGGAACCCAGACTGAGCAATACCCTCATGGGAGATGGGAGGGCCCCAAAGGTCAGGATTCAAGCTCGTGCATGAACAAGCCGGGATGCCTGGGGATAAAATAGTTTCTCCAGGCCCCGGGGTCTGCATTAGAGATAGCGATCCAGGGGACTAGGAGCATCCTCAGTGCTCTCCCTACGTGTTGAGCTCCTCTCGGATCTCCTTGTACTGCATCAGGTTCTCCTGGATGGCCTCCAGCACCAAGCAAAAGTTGTCGCAGGTATTTTCGCTGAGGTTCGACAGGGGGCCCCCCACCAGTGGTTCCTGGGGTACACCTGCTGCCTCCTTTCGAGCCTCCTGACAGTGGACCAGTGGCAACTCATCAGCCCAGTTCTCGTCTTCTGCACCTCCCTGGAGTGGATGGGTGGAGAGGCGCGGATAGCTCAGGCCCATGTGATCTCAAGGAAGTTTAATGTCCCTGCTGGTTGTCATCATTATTAATTGTTTTGCGTGCTGGGGGTGAGACAGGGCCTCCAACATACAGGCAAGCATTCTTAACACGAAGCCACAGACTTCAGCTCCAGGTAAACTTAATCTACCTGCCTCAGTATGAGAGTTCGATTTCAGATGCATGAGTCTATCCATCACCTCTTGGAAAACTACCTCCCCACCTCCCCCCCGCCACCCCGCTTCGCCCCACCACCATTACACTCTGGGTAAATTCTATTCAGCAAACTTTTGAAGTACCTGTCCCAGTGTGGTGGGGACCCCAACCCTTACCCTTCCCAAAATATTTGGCTTCCCGCTCTACCTCATGGGTGGTCTACTGAATGAAGATTGGGTAACTAACACTGAGTCCCTACTGTGTGCATATCAATTTCCACACAATCCTCACGAGAAGTCCTGGCCGGTAAGTACTGTTATTGTAAGCATTTTTACAGAAGGAGAAAATGGGGATTTAAGGGGTTAAACATCCTAATGTCCTCAGCAGCTAAGGTGAATTACCAAAGTATATGACGCGAGGAATCCACACCCCCTCCTAAGGGCCAGTTAGCAAGTAGGGACTCAGATAGGTTCTTGCCTCTGGGATTTGAGTCTGGCTTTCCCTAGACATGCTGCACACGATCCCTCCTGCCTCCACCCCGACCCTACGTACCTCACCGGAAGTTATTTGATTCTCTTGTCCTTCCTCTCCTGTCTTCACCATTTGCTCCAGATTTGTGGTCACCACGACGACGAACAGGTTGAGGCCAATAAAGGCGCCGATGGTGATGAAGAGGGCGAAGTAGATCGCGCCTCCAATCTCCATTGCATACTCCCTCTCCGCCATCCTGGAGAGGACAGGTGGGGCCCCCATCATCCCCCAGCCCTCTGAGCCTCCTCACTTTCCTCATCTATGAAATTTTTACTGAGGCAGCATCAGGTCAGCCCTATAGGGAACTTCATATACCAAGGTTAGCAGTGTAATCTAGAGCTATACTTAAAAAACTATTTATTTTGTGTGTGTGTGTGTGTGTGTGTGTATGTGTGTGTGTATCGAAGGCCACTGTGTATCCCTGTGGAGGACCAAGGATAACTTCAGGAATCATCCTGCCTTGCTTCTACCTCCTTTTTGCTTGGCTCTGGGATTTCCCAGGCTCTGCCCACCAGGACGGGAAGTACAGACCACCGCCATTTTACATGGGACCTGGTCTCCTGAACTCAGGACCTTCTGCTTGTAAGGCAGAGTCTTAACCCCTGAGCCATCTCTCCAGCCCTCAGGTTATACTTTTAATGTTTATACTATTAACAGAAGCATGCAGTGCCAGACTGCATTCCAGGAAAAATTCTCAGGATTTTCTTCATAGATCTTCACAGCAATGTAATTAATAGCGTATCGTAATCTCTAGTTTTTCTAGAGTAAACTGAGGCTCAGGCAAGTGAGAAATCTCAGTACTCAGGAGGTGGAAGGTACACGAAACCCTGTTTCAAAAATAAATAATCCAGGGGCTGGAGCAGTGGCTCAGGGGTTAAGCCTCTGCCTTGCAGGCGGAAGGTCCTGAGTTCAGATCCTAGACCCCACGTATAGATGCCAGGCGGAAGCAGGGGCGGCCTGCATTCTGGTCCTGGTAAGGCGGAGCCTGTGAATCCCGGGGCAGAGTAAACAAGGAAGAGGTGGAGGCGTCCATGGTGGTTCCTGAATTCGTCTGTGGTTCTACACACACACACACACACACACACACACACACACACACACACGCACAATTGAATAAATAATAAATAAATAAATAAAAATAAATAATCCAGATTGGTCACCTGGTTTAGCAGGCAAAAGTGCCTGTTTACAAATCTAGTGGCTTGAGGTTCATCTTTGGAATTCATAAGGTGGGTTTAACCCCTCATAAACAAACAAACAAACAAACAAACAAACAAATAAATGTAAATATTCATTTATTTGAGAGAGAGAACACACATGCATGTCATGGCATATGGGTGTAGATCAGAGGACATTTTTTTAAAATTATTTATTCAATTGTGCGTGTGTACGTGTGTGTGTAGAACCACGGATGAATTCGGGAACCACCATGGACGCCTCCACCTCCTTTTGCCCCGGGATTCACAGGCTCCGCCCTACGAGGACCGGAAACGCAGGCCACCCCCGCTTCTGCCTGGCGTCTATACGTGGGATGTGGGATCTGGTATCCGAACTCAGGACCTTCCGCCTGCAAGGCAGAGGCTTAACCCCTGAGCCATCTCTCCAGCCCAGATCAGAGGACATTTTGAAGTTGCTTCTCTCCTTCCACCATACGGGCTTCCAGGAATCAATCTCTCTCTCTCTCTCTCTCTCTCTCTCTCTCTCTCTCTCTGTCTTTCTCTCAAATAGATAAATAAATTAAAAAAATCTTTAAAAAAACTTTTATATTTTTGTTATTTGTTTTGCTGTGTCAGGGTCTCATTCTCGTCCAGAGTGATCTGGAATTTTCTCTATCACCCAGGCTGTCCTTGAACTCACGATGAGCCTCCTGCCTCAGCCTCCCAAGTACTGGGATTAAATATGGAACACAAAGAACTTTGAAAAGCTAGGGGTCGAGAATGAGGTGTGGCTCAGTGGTAGATGCTTGGCTAGCACACATTAAGCCCAACAGAAGTATTAGTCAACTAATTAACTGCTCGTCATGTGACCCACCCACCACAGTGACCTCAGCACTGGGGAGGATGAGAGATGGGGATCACCTGGAGCTTGAGACCAGAGATGAAGTAACTCGTCCGAAACCATATGACAAGCATCAGAAAGGGTTTTCCTTATAGCCCGGGCTGACCTTGAGCTGCACATCCTCCTGCCTCTGCCTGTGAATGCTGAGCTCACAGGTGTGTACCCGCCTCTCCGCTACCTATGTTCTTATAGATCGTGACTGCTTGGTTCCTGCTTTCAGTCCAGGGATGGATGTGGAATGAAAAATGACTTAGGACTTAATGGAAAAGAGATAAAGAGCTGAGCACAGTAATGACGAATGGAATGAGACCTGAATTTCCCAGGAGTCCAGGCAGTTTGGCAGGTTCCGTAGAGGTTGGAGGCTGCTCAGGCATCCCAGGAGCAACCACAGACCTGCTCCCTGGCCCCAGGCCAAGCCACAGGGCTGCTCAGCACGGAGGACGTTTCAGTGAGCCTGTATCTGCACAGAGCTTCTAGGGGAACGATGTTCAAGTACCACAAACCTACAGCCCCATCTCTATGATTTCCTTGCAAGCCTCAATCCCACCCAGACCCTAGAAGTGTCCCTCTCATTGTTCCTCTACCTTATGGGATCCAGCCCCATCCTACCAGGTGGGACTGAGACCCGACTCACTGAAAGTCACTGTAGATGTCCAGCCAGCCATCCTGGGTGATGCAGATGAAGAGGGTGTACAGGGCAACCCCCATGTTCTCAAAATGCTTGGGTACGACTGCACCGAAGAGTGTGACCCCAAACATGGAGAACACCTGCCAGAGAGAACAAAGTCCCTAACTTCTCCAGGGACTTAGGAGGCAGGATGTGCCAATCCCATCCCTCCCTACCATTTGGGGGGAAGTGGACAGGTACTGACCAGCATGAAGAACAGGATGAGGGCCATGATATTGGCCAAATCCGGCAGCGACTGCAGGATGACCCGGATGATCCTGGCCAGGGGCTCCACCGCCATGCACACGTGCACCAGCCGAAGCGCCCTGTGGCAAAGCTCTCAGGGGTGTTCCTCAACCCTTCCCTGGCCCTTCCCTTCTGGCTGCCCGGGGCCCCACCAATTTCCCAGAGAGGCCGGGCAGAGGCCCAGTTGCTTGCAAGGTCCCTTCTCATTCTTGGGTTCCAGAAAGGTACCCCACCATTCTCCAGAGGTCCCGGCTCACCTGAGGGTATAGGTGATGGCGATGATATCTAGCTGTTTAATGAAGAACCCCATGAGCAAGATAAAGATGATCATGAAGTTGAGAATGTTCCAGCCATCCTGGGGGTGGGGGCCAGTCCCAGGCAGGGTCTATCAAGCCTAGCCCATGACATGCTCCCGATAGGTTCAAAGATGGGGGGAGGGGTCCCTGAATCTTTCTCTCAGAGCAGAACCAGTTATTTTCTGCCCACGGGTAGTACCACAATTACCCTCCAAACATGCCACACACCACATATATATTCACAGTCCCACACATATGTCGACTGCCAAAATCAGAGACTCACACACAGTATATACCTTGCCTCCTCGTACATGCAAAGCTCATCCCTAAGCTGATGACTCTGAAGATACCCGGGTTCTCCTACTTTGTGTGACATACTGCTGTCCATAGAATGAAAGTGAAGCCCATGGGCTGACAGTATAGCTCAGTGGGAGAGAGCTCCCTTAGCATGCTTGAGACCCTGAGTTCGATCCTTAGTACCATCAAAAATAGAAAGGAAATCTAATCAAATGCATCAAAGAGAACTGTTTCAGGGCCAGGTCAGAGGTGAATGCTCACAAAACAAGGAAAAGAGACAAATTTCACAGACCCTTTGTCCAATAAGGCATTCATATAAGGAAGGGAGCTTAGCACATGAGGTGTTACGGGTTCAAAACTCAGAGCTGCCAGACAGAAAACACAAGCCAAAATGATACTTTGGAGCTGCTGAGATGGCTCACCAGATAAAGGTACCTACCTCGCAAACCAATACCTGGAAGCCCACATGGTAGAAGAAGAGAGATAATTTTCAAAAGTTGTCTTCTAGTAAAATAATTAAAAGTATAAAGAAATTACAGGGCTGGAGAGATGACTCAGGGGTTAAGACTGCCTTGCAAGTAGAAAGTCTTAAGTTCAGATCCCAAGTCACATGTGAAAAATGCCAGGGGGAAATAGCTGCAGCCTGCATGTCCAGTCCTAGTGGGCAGAGCCTGGGAAATCCCAGAGCTGAGCAAAAAGGAGGTAGAAGAATCCAGGATGATTCCCAAAGTCACCACTGGTCCTCCACAGAGACACACAGTGCCCTCTCTCTCACACACACACACACACACACACACACACACACACACACACACGTTTAAAAAATTAAAAAATAATTTACAGGGCGCCGATGGCATGGCTCAGTAAATTAATGTTTTAATGTCTAAGCCTGGAGTTCTGAGTTCAATTCCCAGAGCCTACAATATGGGAACAGAAAAAGAAATGACTGCTGAAAGTTGTCACATATCTCTGCCACTTCGTCTTTCTGTCTGTTAAAATAAGTAAGTAAATAAAAAAAAATTAAAAAACAAAGACATAAAAGAAAAAATATAAAGTCATGCCAATCAAAAAAGTCCTCTGGGGCTGGAGAGGTGGCTCAGGGGTTAAGCCTCTGCCTTGCAGGCAGAAGGTCCTGAGTTCGGATCCCAGATCCCACGTATAGACGCCAGGCGGAAGCAGGGGCGGCCTGCGTTTCCGGTCCTCTTAGGGCGGAGCCTGTGAATCCCGGGGCAGAAGGAGGTGGAGGCGTCCATGGTGGTTCCCGATTCGTCCGTGGTTCTACACACACACATACACGCGCACATACATACACATGCACAATTGAATAAATAATAATAAAAAAAAATTAAAAAAAAAAAAAAAAAAAAAAAGTCCTCTGACCTCCACAAGTGCCTTCTCTTCCTTTTAAGAAGGGGGAAGAAAAGCGTGAAGCATATCTATGTGGAAGATTTGAACCAATGATCCCACCTCTAGAAACCTGACTGCAAACCCAGTCATGGCGGTGCACGCAGGCTACTCCAGAAGCCACGGCAGGAGAGCTCAAGACCAGCCTGCGCTGCTTGAAAAACAAAACACCATCAGAAGGAAAGAAAAACAAAGGACTTTCTGGTGCAGATACAAAATGACAGTTGTATACCAGTGCAAACGACCACACCGGGCAGTGAGGCACCAGCCGGCACTCCCAGCACTGGGAGGGCAGAAGCAGGATGATTTCGAGTTCAAGGCCAGACAGGGGTACATAGCAAGACATTGTCACAAAACAAAACAGTTGAAAGCAACCAAAGTTCCCAGCAATCAGAGAGACTGTGTGAATAAGCTGTGGCACATCCATCTTACGTAGCCATAAAAAGACAGAGGCGGGTGCTGGGGAGATGATTCAGGGTTTAAAAGCCTTTGCCTGTCAAGCAAAAGGACCTGAGTTGGGGTCCCCCGGATCCCATGTAAAAAATCTCAGGCAGAAATGGTGGCAGCCTGAGTTTCTGGCCCTGGAGGGTGGGCCTGGGGAACCCCAGAACAAAGCATGAAGGAGGGAGAGCAACCCCGGATGATTCCTGATGTCATCCTTGAGACCTCCACGGGCACACGCACTCAAGTGCCCTCTTCACACACACACACACACACACACACACACACACACACACACACACACACACAGATGTGAAAGGTGTCCAGGTACTAACACAGAAAGATGATCTGCATCCAGTAAGAGCCAAACAAAGTGCAGAGCGGTGTTTAACAGTGTGCTACTTTCAGGAAAAGGGGGACTAAAATGTATGTACTTCTTTGCTCAGGATTATAAAATATAACTACTGGGAAGATAAACAAGAGGCTCTAAATAGAAGCAGATTTCCAAAATGGAGTAAAGATGAAGGTCAGAGAATGAAAGATTAGATGAGATGCCAAAATTCTGTGGGTTCCTTTCAATACAGTTTTGGATGATATGTGTCTGATTCAATATTCAAAAAGAAGACTATTCTATTTTAATGGAGTATGTGCCATCTGGGGGCAGATGGTAGATCTGAGTCTTCCTGGCTTCTTGAAGTCTGTGCCTACACATAGACAACATAAGTCCGCATATCTATAGAGCTCAGACCTGTTATCCCAGCTATTTAGAAGCTGAGGCAGGAGGTTCCCAAGTTCAAGGCCTGTCTGTGTGAGTTCAGCGCCATCCTGGGAAACTTACTGAGGTCCTGTGTTAAAATAAAAAGTAGGGGCTGGAGACATGGCTGAGGGTGGGGGTGCTAACGCCTTTGCCTGACAATCAAAATAATCTAAGTTCGGGTCTCAATCCCATGTAAAAACAGCAGGTGGAAATGGTGACTGTCTTCTGCATTTCTGACCCTGAAAAGTGGAGCCTGGGAAACTCCAGAGCAAAGCAATCAGGAGGCTGAACAGTCCAGGACGATTCCTGATATCACCCTCTGGTTTCCACAAGCACATACAATGCTCTTTTCTATACACACCCACATCTATATAAGCAATAAATACATGAATAGATAGATAAATAAGTCAAGGGCTGAGTACACAACTTAGTGGTAAAGCAACCAACTTGCATGCATCAGACCCTTAATCTAATCTCCAGCACTAAGAGACAAAGCAAAAACCCAACCAAGAATGTCTGTCTATAAATCTATCCAGTGGTAAATGCCTACTGTATGCCATGTCCATTTCCTGAAGATATAAAAGCCATCTGTCTGCTGGGCTCACAGACTATTTTGAGTGGAATGGACAGACAGTATGTGTTAGCTCCATATGAGAAAGGATGAGTAGGAGATGTCACAGAATCCCGAACATCCCTGAGCCCAGCCTGGGCAATACCTCCTAAAGAAAAGTCATTCCAATGTGTCTGTAAATGGTTGAAAAATAAGAAAAGAAGGAAAGTCAGAGAGAGTATTTTATGACTCATGAAGATGATGTGAAATTAAAATCTCGGACTCACAAAAGAAATGTGTTTTCTGTTTGCTGGAGTCTCTGTCCCACTACGCAACCCGGGCTGGTCTTGAACTTGTGATTCTTCTGCCTTGATCTCCAGAGTTCTGAGATCACAGATATGTGTCATCCTGGCCTAATATAAGCGAAGTCTTACTGAAATAGAGCCAGGCACAGTAGAGCACACAGGTGTCCTAATGAGTCCAGAGGCTGAGGCAGGCGGGTTGCTAGAAGCCAGGAATTTAGGACCAGCCTGGGTAACACAGTGAGACTTCACAGACCCTCTCGCCGTTTATGTGCTATCTGGGGCTGCTTTGCACTGCCTAGCAGAGGCAAATTGTTGCCAGGGACTAGAGCCTAAAAAGCTTGAAATGTTAATTATCTAGTACATTGTAAAAAGCCTATGAACCCCCCTTCCTGATCCAGAGCCCTGGGGATTACAGTGGCTGGCCTCGACCCTACTTCTCAGATACTCAAATTAAGGTTTGCTTGACTATAGAGAACTGGGGGGAGGGGCTAGCATCTAGGCAGATGGCATTTTTTAGACAATTTCTGTTCTGCCCTTCCATAGACATCTCAAATCACACCCCACCTCTCTCTCTCTGTCACACACACACAAGTACAATACACACACACACAAACACACATACACGCACCCCAGTTACTTCTCAGGACAGGTACTAGATGAGCTGTAGACCCCCAGAAGGGATGGAGACAAGGGTAGAAGGTCCCAGGATCTCACCTTCCAGAAAATCCAGAAGCCATTGAGCCAGCCGAGGAGGACCTCACAGATAAGAATGGTCAGCACAATGTCATCTATGATAGAGAACAACTCATAGTGTTTCTACATGGGAGACAGAGAAAAAAGAGTGGCAGACACATCAGCGAACAGAGCCAGGCGAGTTCCAGGAAGAGGGTATCTGAGGGGAGGGGCCTGTAGCCCTCCTCCCCTTCTTCCTCCTCGTCTTCCTCCTCGTCTTCCTCCTCCTCGTCTTCCTCCTCCTCTTTCCTCTTCCTATTTCTCCTCTTCCTTCATCTCTACTTACACCTCCTCTTTCTCTTCTCCTCCTCCTCCTCTTCCTCCTCTTGCTCCTTCTCTACATCTCTGTAGCTTCCTTCAGGGGACACTTTTAAGGACAGCCAGGCACCCAGCCGAATCCATTCATGCACCATTCATGGGGCCATCAGCACTATCCTGGAAAGTGGTTTCCTGAGTCCTCTCAAAGACAGGAAATAAGGGGCCCGCATGAAGATGGCTGTTTGGTAAAGACTGTTTCTTTCATAGAACCTTTACCCTTGACCCCTAAAGTAGAGTATTTGGGAAAAGGAGGAGGAGGGGTTCAACAGTCTCCAGGATTAGAAGGAAAAGGCTTGTCCCCAGAGACTTCAGGACACCATGCTCCAGGGACCATCTCTGCTCATTCCAGCCACTTCTGCAGCTCCAGTACCCAGACTCCTCTAGGTCAGACCTGGGGTATTTCCCCTCTTGTGAGTCCAGGTACACAAATTGATGAATGGATAATTAGGGTCTGTGTACAGCCTAAGTTATTTCTGCCCGGCCTCAAACCGGCTCCTTCAGTTTCCTTATAGCTATAACCCCCAACATTCTAAGACAAATCAGGCACCTTGCCTCTTTCCTGTCTGTACCCCAACAATCTAAAGACAAATCAGGCACCTTGCCTCTTCCCTGTCTGTACCCCAACAGAATCACCGTCTCTCGGATGAGCCTCCTGAAACCCACACCTGACTTCCAGCCCCACCTGAGCGCCTCTAGGATCAACCTTCAGGGACACAAATTCTACTTCAGGTTTCAGGTTGTCGTTTTGTTTTGTTTGTTAAGACAGGGTCTCATAGAGGAGCCCAGGATGACTTTGAATTCACTGTGTAGCTGAGGGTGACTGTGATAGTTAAGCCTGAGTGTCAACTTGACACACCTGGTATTAACTAAGTTAGGCTAAGACCACATCTGGAAGGATCAACTGAGATCACATCAAGAATTATACCCGCCCCATCAGAACCTCCAAAGATCTCATAGGATCCTCCCAGTACTGCATCATATAAAAAGGAGCCACCAAAGAGAAGAGATGCTTATTGCAGCTGTGCTAGGAATCGCTCTTCCTTCCAGCTGCTCGGTTTCTTCAACCCTCTAGCCTTCCAACCCTCCAAGTCACCGTCGGCTAGACTAGACTCTAGGAATTCTCCAGCCTTCAGCCATCACCCACTTGACTACCGAACTGAGCAGCTACTGGCAGCTATTGTTGGATTACCTCAGCCATATCTGTAAGCCAACTCAATACATTCCATATATATATACATACACACACACGCACACCCACACATATACACATACGTACATACATACACACACATATATTCACATATATACACACATATTCATTGTGTCGATTCTGCATCTCTAGAGAACCTGACTAATACAGTGACTTTATACTTCTCCTCTTCCTGCCTCTACCTCCACAAGTAATGGGATTCCAGGTATACACGCCATATTTTATATCTTTCAAAATGGCCCTCCCACACTTCCTCCCTCCCTTCTCTTTTTTCCCTCCCTCTTTCTTCCTCACTCCAGCTCTATTTCATTCTTTATCAGAGTGCTGGTATCTGCTATCTGAATTTGATTTCATGATCCATTGCTGGCTTATGCTCTTGAGCCTCCTCATTCTGCAAAGTAAATGCAAAACTGGATCTTCAAACTGCCAGGCATAGTGGCTCATGCCTGTGATCCCAGCAGCTGGAAGGCAGAAGCAGAGGAATCAGGCATTCAACATCATCCTTCGCACCTGTCTGTGATAGAAGCTGGTGCTATTCTATTCCTCCCTGGACCCTTGGCTTTGAACATAGTTAACACCTGGAACAGAATGACTGTCCCTCAGGGACTGTGGATAAAGGTTAGACATGACTCTTTACCAGGCACTCATCGACCTGCTCCGTTAACAACACTCTGTGCTGCCTACTTTGTGCAAACCCAGCACATTCTTCAAAGTTGGATACTCCAATATGAAAGTCTCCCTTGAACTCCAGGTATCGTATTGTGGTACAAATGTGAGTCATTCCCCACAGGTTCATGTACTTGTAACCATAGCTACCAATGTTTGGGCAGATCTTGGCCACTTGAGGAGGAGGAGCCTTATTAGAGGAAGGCACATCACAGTGAGGGAGGTCTTAAAGTTATGTAGTCCTGCCCTACGTTCTCTAGTGCCCTGTCCTCATCCAACCATGTGGCTAGACAAGGTCCGGCATGGGGAAAACTGCTTCAAGAAAAGCGTTTTCCAGAAAGGACATGGCTTATCTAGAATAAATATGAAAAATGTGGGGGTTGTCAGGCCTAAAGTCTGCTCTCTGGAGATTGACACATTAGCATCTAAAGTGGGCAGTTGTTAGGGACTCCTCCCTTTTTGTAAATTGAGTTTTGCCTCTTGTCTGCATAGACAAGGACAGGTGAATTCCTTCCTCTGGGAGTTAAGTTTACCTCCTATCTGTTCTTAGATCTCTTTTGTTCTTCTCAGGACTGGCAAGGTTATCACCTCCCCCTACAGTTCCTTCCCTATGCATTTGAGATATGTTAATGCATGGACCAGGTAACTCTGCTTTGAGGCATTTATTGTTCGGTCCCTTTTAGCTACTAAGTGTCATGCCTGTTTTTAACTTTACCTGGAGACGTCATGTCTGGTCCCACACAACAAGTAAATGTCACTCCTGCCTTCTCTTTGTTCACTGGAATGAATACGTTTTACATAATCCTGTAAAGAATTTGGTCCTGCTCTTTGGTGTTTCTCTATGAAGGTAGTGATGCATTCTTTGCCCCCTACCCTAGATTTTCTAATATAAACTCTGCTGTAAACTTCAATAAACGAGTTCAGATTCACTCAGCCTGGAGCTGCATGACTAGCTGTTCTCCATCCCTACTGACTCCTTGTCCACCTATCCGGATCCTGGATCCAGGCTGCGGCTGGTCACAGTGCTGTGGTCACGGCACTCTAGAGTCTGCTCTTGCAGATGCTGTCTATCCTCTCTGCCCTCATGATGTCTGCAAGAGACCGAGGCTTCCTCCAGCTTCTGCCACCTGCCAATGTCTTTTCCATCATAACGCACTAAATTCCCTCTGGAACCCTAAGCCAAATAAATCCCCCTTTCCCCCCTTAAGATGGGGGTACGAGTGTTGCCTCACAGCGGCACAAAGAGTAACTGCAACACCAACGCAAGGTCAAAGCTGTCGCACATCTGAAGAGCATCGAATTCAATCATCATAGACAGACAGGCAGCCCAGGGGCACGAGAGAGAAAGCACCTTGTCCCGGGGTCCCCATGAGAGCCCTGAACAGGAGAAGGGGACAGAGCACCTGGCCAAGGTAAAAGTTGGTCCGGAGAGCAATGGTGATGGCATTGGTGATCAGGAGCAAGGCCAGCAGCAGCTGGAACGCCGGGTGTCGCAGCAGTTGCTTGACGTACATGCGTGTGATGAACTCCTGCATGTCCCAGGCATCCTGGGAGAGAGCAGAGACCTTCCTTCAGGCAGGTGTCCTGGGGCGGCCTCTCTTCCTGGCTCCCTGTGAATCCCTCTGAATGGAAGCCCCGCCCCCTCCTTGGAGGATCTACCCTAGAAAAGGACGATTCCCGAGATCATGAAATACAGGCATCAGTGTAGACGTCACAACCTAGGGCTGGAGAGATGACTCAGGGGTTAAGAATCTGCCTTGCAAGCACCGGGCAGAAATGGCGGCAGCCTGCACTTCTGACTCTGGAAGACAGAGCCTGGGAAATCCCAGAACGAAGCAAAAAAGGAGGTAGAAGGACCCAGGATCATTCCCAGAGTCATTCTTGGACCCCCATAAGCACACACAATGCCCTGTAATTACACACACACATACACACACACACACACACACACACACACACACACACAAACTAAATAAATAAGTAGTCACAACCTAAGTGGTCACTGAAAAAGGGTTACAGTCAGGAATCTTTGTGGGTCTCTTTTGCTGTTTCGGCTGCTAAGAAGCTAGAATGATTTAGGGGTTCCCTGAAGGGCACTAGAGGACCACATGGGCCCCAGTGCATGCTTCAGAGGGGCCTATGAGGCCAATGTCCTTGCAGTTCCTGCCCGGGCTGTGAGTTCCGTACCTTCCTGCTTGTGATGTCCCTGCGGTTGATGAGCACTTGCTCCTCATGCCGGCCCAAGGGCTCGTAGGTGTTTCTCTGCAGGACAGAGGCTCTCAGTGCAGCTCCTGCCCCCGCCCAGACCAGGACGCCAGCCCGCTGGAAGAGCCAGGCAGACACTCCCTACCATGGTGCTCAAATGTTTGATATTGACGGTGTCGGTCCATTGCTGCCACCACTTTTGGTTATCAGCCATCTTTGCTGGGTTCCCTTCTTCCCAGGCTGTCTCGCTCTGCGCCCCCTTGTGGCGAGATCACAGAGGTGCCTATGACCTCCAACCTTGGCATTCCACCTGGACATTCCACCAAGGTATTGTATGGGACATTCCAACCTGACAGAGGCCCCTCCCACTGCTCACCCAGTACCCTGCCGAGGGAGCCAGCAACTCTATCTACCAAGGGCTGTGGACTGAGGTTAGAAGTCAGAAGCCGATGGGAGAAATTCAAGTCTCCTCTGTCACCTGGATGACGTAAATGAATGTCCCCTCTGCGTCTGGGTTCTGGAGGTGATACCAGTGAGAAGACCTGAGATGTGTTGTATCGGGACCATACCCCAAGAAGCCCCTCCCCTCCAGCCAGCTACCTGTACCATTACCTATACACCAGGTAGGTTTGCTTAACTACTAAGGAAAAGTTCTTTTTTCCTGGGACTGGGTTAGGAGAGCAGTTCTGAACTCCAAGGACCTGGAGACAGATGAGTGCGAGTGGGCGTGAGCAGAACCCACCCTGGCACAGGAGCTTTGGGCAGAGACCCTAAGCCAGTGGGCTGCATGGTGCATGGGAGGGGGTTGTCACCTAATCTGTGAGGACAGCCTTCACCCTAGCCTGTCCCAGTTCCCTTTGAGGGACACATTCCCCACTCAAAGTCAAGCACGCCAATTTACTTTAAAGAAATCAACTTTATTAGGTGGAAAAACATCTCTCATGTAAAAATAAACAGCCATCCAGACCTGGTATTGGGGGTTCCTGCTGAAGTACTGAGCAGAGAGGTGAATTTCTTCCTCGCAGAAAGCAGGGGGAAGAAGGGGTTGGTACAAAAATCTCCCTCCACTGCACTTCAGGGGAGACAGGAGCAGAAGAGGTGAAAACCCAGGTGGGGAGGTCACATGGGGGGTCAGGCTAAGGACTAACAGTACCTCCAGCCCCACACACAACCCAGGGACACGCTGACTGAGACGGGGCCGAGGCTGTGTAGGTGAAGTGGTCCTCAGGGGCAAGCGTCAGGAGTCAGAGCATTAGTCAGGGTCAGAGGTCAGGAGGCTGGAGGGTCTGCTCTGGGCTCAAGGGAAAGACCTGGGAGGGCTCCTCGGGGTCAGAGGTCAGGGGCTGGGGCTGGGGGGACGGGCCTCTGGAGTCAGATGCCAGAGCGAGGGGATGGCCCTCGGCCTGCCCTCCTCGCCAGGACCCCAGGCACTCCGAGTACAGCTCCTGGTTCTGCTCTTTCCAGCGGCGGAACTTCTCTGCAGTGAGCTCAGGGTCACCCAGCACTTCGTCCAGGACCTGCAGCTCCTGAAGCTTGGCCTGAGAAGGAAGCATAGCAAAGGATCCGTGGGCACCAAGCAGGGGGCAAAGCCCAGAGCCACTCCAACAACTGCACCTAGTCCGCGGTGCTAGGCGCCCCAGCCCACCAGCCCGGCTGAGTCTCCAGTCCCAAAGCACAGAAGCTAGATCTTGGCCTGGGCCATAACTGAGGCTAGAATAGAGAGTGGTGCCCACCCAAGACTGGGCCCCAGAGTCAGAAAGCCAGAGCCAGGAGCCCTCGGTCTGTAAACCCAGGACAGAGACAAGAGCCACACACTGGAACCCGAAGCCCAGCCTCATCCCTGGCCGTGGCCAGAGGTCCGGCTGACCTTGAGGGTGCTCTGCAGCGCGCGAATACGGTGCACTCGCTCATTGAGGTGGGGGTCTCGGTTGCGCCGCATGAAGGAGCTCCGCCACTGTTCATGGGTCAGGGGCTGGGGCTGGCCAAAGGGGGAAACGCCCCCCTGCCGCAACCCGCGGACCATTCCTTCTAGCTCCCATTCACTGCTGTCTGTGGGAAGATTGGGCAGGTGAAGATGAGTCCCTCGCCCTCACCCAGACCCCCCCAAACCCAGTCCGGCTTCCAGAATAGCACCTGCTGCAGAGCCAAAGGAGGTCCTTGGGCTGCGCTGCTTGGGGGAGGCGGCGGGTGACGCGTCGCCTTGCGGAGGAGTCCAACTTGGAGCCGGGCTGGGCTGAGTTGGGGCAGGAGAGTTAGGGAATCAGCCTGAGCCCCACATCCGGCTGTTCACCCCCACCCCCACCTCAGTGGTCCTCTACTTACAGAACCTGAGCGCGACCCAGCCTCCTCATCTGGGTCTTCGGCTTCTGTCTCGCTGTAGCAGTCTGGGGGGGGGGACCCCGAGAGTTAGTTTTGAGGAGGCCAGGGAATTTGAGTTCTAGTCCAGGAAAAGCTCAGAGACTCAGTGAGACCGGAGTCCCTAATCCCACTCCTGTGAGAATACTCACCTTCCTCTCGAGCAGAGGGAGCCCGGCCTGGAGACTGGTACTTGGAAATGCAGGTAATGAGATGGCGAACCCACCTGTAAAAGAGCAGGTGGGTCTTGAGGTTTCCAGTTACAGGCATAACTTAACGTCTGGACATTTTTACTATTTACCCACATCTGTTTGTTTGTTTGTTTGTTTTTCCCCTCCTTGAAGTGTGTGTGAACAGGGAGTACTGAGACCTTACACATTCTAAGCAAATGTTTTACCACTTAACTCAGTCCTCCTTTCTGACAGGTTTTCTGTCTGTATATGTATGTGGTACATGCATTTGAGTATGCATGCAAGTACATGAGTGTGCATGCAGAGGCAGATTGCCTTGAGACAGTCTCTCACTGACTAGCCTACCCTCACTCCCCGTACTGGGATTACACGCACACATGTGGGTGCATGAGGATTCAAACACAGGTCCTCATGCTTCTGGAGCAAGCACTCTGCCCCACTGACCCATCTTCCCAACCTCCTCTTTCCTGCAGTTTTTTTTTTTTAATTGTTTTCTTTATTTGCGCGCGCGCGCGCGCGCGTGTGTGTGTGTGTGTGTGTGTGTGTGTGTGTGTGTGTGAGAGAGAGAGAGAGAGAGAGAGAGAGAGAGAGCACTGTGTATCCCTGAGGAGGATCAAGGATGCCTTCAGGTAGATTGCTTCTACCTCCCTTTTGCTTAGCTCTTAGCTCCGCCCACCAAGGCCAGAAGTACAGGCTGCAGCTGGGATCTGAACCTGGGATCTGAACTCAGGACCTTCTGCTTACAAGGCAGAGTCTTAACCCCTGAGCCACCCCTCTAGCCCAGTTTTTTGTTTGTTTGTTTTGTTTTTTTAAGATATGTCTGACTATGCTGCTTTCCTTGATCTGAAACAACCATGTAGCCAAAGCTGGCCTCATACTCATAATCCTCCTGCTTCAGCCTCCCAAAGTGCTGGCTGGAGGCAGGAGCCACCATGCCCTGCTCTACTAATTTAACCTTCTGAGCAGCTCAGGTGGGAGTTGCCCATTTTGCAGATGGTGAAACTGAGGGCTGGGGTTTGAGTCTAGCTCCTTGGGCCTAGGCCTGGCGCTCCGGGGCAGCAGGGCAGGGCAAGTGGCACTCACATGCTCAGATCTGACAGGGTATCGGCGGCAAAGATGAACGGCTTGTACACATCATGGGTGAGCAGGAACACACTACCAGGGAGCGGAGGAGGGTCACGTGGCCGGCCGTCTCCTGAACAGGCCACACCAGAACCCAGAGAGCCTGGACCCGAACTCCCAGCCACCTACCACCTGTCCACCCCACCCTCTGTCTCCTTTCCCGTTCTCTCCCCATTCCCAGACCCATCGCCCTTCAGGACTTAACTATTTTTTCTTCTGGTCATGTCCACTTTCTAGACTGTAGTTGGAGACATTGATGAGGCCTTCAGCTTTTTCGTCCTGGAGGATTACAACAAAGGTCAACTTGGCACCCCAGTTCAGTTTAGGGTCTGCTCTCCCCCAATACCCTTAAGATTAGGCCAGCTCCTCAAGCATTCCTCAGACTTTGGAGAGGGAGGAAAGGGAAAGGACACGTCCAGGCCCCTAATTGCAAGTGCCTGTGTTTCTGGAGCTTGGGTCAGGAGGCGTGGCCAAGGGGTGCCTCTGAGCTAGGAAAGAGGAACAAAGGTATCCAGAAAAGCAGCCAAGGAGGAGGAGCTTGTTGACTCGTGTGCACCCACAGGACTGGATGAAGCTGCCTTATGGCACTGAAGCCTCTCAACAGTGCATTTCCTTCCTATGTTCTTTTCTCCTTTCATCTGATTAACTTCAGGGGCGTCTGGGCTGCTCAGGATGGACGGTACACCTCCGCCGGGCTCCCACGCACCTCTTGGACTTTCCCTCCATCCTAGCGAGGGTCCCACTGTTCTTAAGTACGCGTTCATCCCTCTCGTCCACTAACCTCTAAGTCCAAAAGGACAGGAACCTTCCAGATCTTTCCTATGTCTCCAGGGTCTAGCCCAGAGCTGGGATCAGGAAGCACCTGAATGTTTCTTGCCTGAAACGTACTTGCTTCATCCATCATCATACATAACTGAATCATCACTAGAATACATCACTAGAATGGACTATCAGAAGAGGAATGAGAGGTGGACAGAAAAGCGATTTTTCTCTACACCTTTTTTCCCCTCCTTAAAATCACTCTGTAGCCTGGGCTGATCTGGAACTTTCTATGTAGCCCAGCTTGGTCTTGAGCGCATGGCAATTCTCCTGCCCCAACCTCCCAAGTCCTGGAATAAAAGACATTTTCTTCCTCGACACCTTTTAGGATATTTTTCTACTCTTCTCTTTTTCTTTGATAATGCTGGGGATCTAACCTAGGGCCTTGTGCATGGTAAGGACACACTCCACTGCTGAGCTACGTTCCCAGGCCCTTCAACCTTCTTCTACGAGTATATGAGCTTGTCTGTCTCCTGAGATCCACTCCCACGGTACAGATGGGAACCCGGGGTCCTGGGCAGGGGCAGGCCCCTCTGTGACAAGAGACAGAAGTAGATGGTAGAATACAGATGAGCTGACCCGCTTGCTGCTCTGTGTGGGGTCTCACCTGAGGCTGTCGGTACCAGTACAGCATGTGTCCCTTGAGCACAAACCAGCATCGTCGCCATCGGGGGCCCATGAAGCCGCCGGGGGCCTTGCGCAACAGGAGCCAACCATCACAGTCTGCCCGGCCTAGCTCCCGGCAGGACACCCGCCGGCGACTCAGCCTTGTGGCCACGCCTATGGTGGCACAAGAAAGCAGGCTGGTGAGGAGCTGGTGAGGCATCCTGATGCCCCAAATGACTCCCTTACTTCCCCCTCCGCCCTTACCACACGGGCATTCCCAGTAGAAACATCTGAACTCAGAAGGTTACATGTGTGTCATTCTGAGATGCCGGATTCAGTGATAGAGCACAAGAGTCTATATTCTATCCCCAATCTCTCTCTCTCTCTCTTACACACACACACACAAAGAGAGAAACTGAAGATCTGAGGACAAGCTATTTCCTAAGACCCCTCGATATGGGAGAACCGCACCCAGTCAGGGACACACGTACCTTTTGATTTCTTCCGACCAGGGACGGGACTCTGGAAAGGGCCACATGGGGCTTCGTTAGGGAGGGCTCAGGTCCAGAGCACGGCCACCCTCGCCCCTGGGCCACAAGCCTTCCTTGCTGAGCCCCTGCGCTTACTCTGTCACGGTCTCCTGAGGGTCTCTGCGGCTCTGCTATTTCTGGAGGTACGGCTGCAGGAGGGATGGGCCGGTGAGGCTCAGGGTCCTGGGAGATAGAGTCTGTCCAGGAAGGAGGAGAAAGAGAAGATCCGTGACCTCAGGCCCAGGCCCGCAGTCAGCCAAGATGGTCAGACGCCCTGTGCGGGGCGCATGTCGCCTACTCGGGGTGTGAAACTACCTGTCCAGGCAGGGCTGGGCCCAGGACTTGGGTCTGCAGACAGGTGGAAGGCAAAAAGTCCTTCGGAAGGGAGACTGGGGAGAGCAAAGGGACATGAGATGGATGCGCCCACGTGGTCCACCCCTCCACGACACACCCAAAGCCTGCTACCTGGGAGACGCTGGGGCCAGAGGCAATGACTGGCTTCTCACGAGTGAGGTGTGCAGGGGCGTCTGGGGAACAACCAGAAACAGAGTGACGGAGCTGATGCGGTGGGTCTGACGGCAGGTGTGGTGGCCCTGTGCGGGGCAGGTACCTGCGGCGGCGTCTCCGGCACCGGGATCTTCTTTAGCACTAAGCTGAAGCCGGCTGGTTCCCGCAGCAGCTCCTTCACCATGTTCTTGTGGGACCAGCCCACCTGGAGGACAGGAACACTGAGCAGGAAGCTGTCAAGCAGCCCACCCACCACGAGTCGTTCCCTTGAACTTCGAGCCTTCCCTAAGCTTCCACATCTGCCCGGCCTCAAGTCACCAGCACAGAACCTTCAGGAGTCCGTTGACCTGGGCTCCGTGGAGGCGGGTGAGAGGGCATGGGGGTGGGGGAGACAGGCTGCCGAGCAGATGCAAGGTCTCCCTGAGTTGGTGAATGTAGGCAAGGCAGCTCCCACAATCCTGAGATCCTGGGGCTCCCTGGTGGGGGGGGCAGACCCTTGGGTGTTTTCCCACCCTCTAGCCTCCTTCACCTGGATCACGCCCTCCCGCCCGTACTCACCACCACCTGCTCGTTGATCTGCACAACCTCGTCTCCAGGCAGGATCTGCAGAGGAGAGCCCGTGGGAACCTGGTATATGGGAAATGGGGCGGAGTTTGAGCTGTCCTGCGGTCTGAAACTGGGTTGGTTGGTGGGTGGAAGGGCCTCAGGGGTTGGGGGTCCGAGAAGGGTTCTCACCTGGGGGCCCACCTGGGATACAAAGTGCAGGCAACTGCTGGTGGTGTGGATTTCAAGGCTCTGTAAGGAGAGAGGCTGAGTCACAGGAAGCTCTTGGGCAGCAGGGCCAGTGGGCAGGATCCCGTGCCCGGCGCCAGGACTCTAAAGTGCGCAGAGCTGGAGACAGACTGGGTTGCAAGCTGTCAATGTCCCAACTACTGTGTGACTTTGGGCTTGCTATTTTTTTTTCCAAGTATCTGCCGCCACCCCTAATAAGGGCCAGAGGGAATCTGGGCCTCTGATTTCTGAGGTTCTGGATTCTCAGAAATTTTCTTGAAGGGAGAGGAATGGAGAAGCTCAGGGGCAAGACACAGGTTCCGATTTTTCCCAAAATTAGAGCAGAAAAGTTCACATTCTCTCTCCTTTCTCTCCTAACCTGCCCCTGACCCCCCCCAGGTTTGACTGCTGGGGCTGAAACTCACCACCTACAGCCACTCAGGCCTGGGAAAGGGCCACACAACCTCTGGACCGCCATCTGCCCACGGCAGGTTTCCAGCTAGCAGTATAGCACTTGGGGCTCCTAGACCATGTAGGGAAGTCTGCAGGGAGGGGCGAAAGGTCGGAGCTTACCAAAGGGTCATCCAGGTACACCTGCTCCAGCACAGCCCTCTGCTCTAGAAGCTTCTCTGGAGTGAAGCTCAGGATGTTGTGGCAGATCCCAGTCACGTGGCTACACTGGGAGAGGAGGCCAGGTCATCTGTCTGGCTGAGTTTGGTCTCAGTCCCGACCCCTCCCGTCTCATCCTCCAAGACTCACAATCTGCAGGACTTTGCTCTCCTTCTCGGCCTCTGGGCAGTCCTGAAAGCAGAGGGCACCGGAGCCTCCCTTGAGTGAGGCTGGTGTGAGGCCGCCCACTCTTCCGGCTTCCCCTCCATCGGTCTATCCACAACTATAAAAGTCTCTGAGTCTCAGCCAAGGAATCAACCCTCTGGCACCAAACCTGAGAAATCGCCATCCACATCCTCCCTCCCCTTCTACCCTTTTCTGAAAGTCCAACTTCTTGAGTTTTCCCTGCCAAGGAGATCCCCCAATCCCCTCTCGTCCAATCATGCCTATGACCCCCATACCCAGAGGTGGACCTCCTCTTGCACTTCCTCACCCCCTCACCCAGCCCTCACACCCGATCCTGGTCTGAATCACAGGTTATAAAAAGCTCTGGGGCCAGGGCCAGCTTGGCCCCTGTTTTCCTACCTCCTGCAAGACCTGGCTCAGCTCCCCGCACAACACCCCGATCTTCTTGCAGGCAGAGAAATCGTTTATGTGGGAGAAGAGGTACCTAGCAGGGAGAGGGAAAGGATAGTTCAGGGAGGCACCAGCGTCGATTTCCTTCATCCACCATGTGCCAGGGCTGCTGTGGGCACTGGGAGTCAGCCATAAAGCAGATAGTTCTATCATTAGTGATTTAACTCAGCTCTCATGCATAATGCATACGATGGAACCCTGAGGAGTGATCACAGGGAAGGCGTCCCAGAGGGGGTGACATGTGAGTTGGGACTTGCAGGACAGACAAGCAACAGCCGTTTAGCGGTCAGGAAGCCCTCTGTTAACACCACTGATAAACCTGCTAACATCAACAAGCGTCAGGACTGTGGATGTGGCTCTCTCGGTACAGTACTTGCTTAGCATGCTTGGAGCCCTGGTTCCATTCCCGGCACCAAATAAACCAGGTGTGCGGGTGCACTTGGGAGGTAGAGGCAGAAGGATCAGAAGTTCAAGGTCACCTCTATTACATACGGAGCTTGAAGCCAGCCTGGGCTCCATGAGACTCTGTCTTAAAGAGCCAAACTCCTGGTTTTCTTTCCTAGGTCTTGGAAGAGACCCAGGTTGAGAGGAGTCCTTCACCAGTCACCCCATTCCTGGTACCTGTTGAGCCAGGAGTGGAGGGCATGAGCCTCACGCACCAGCTCCAGGGCAGCGTCGAGGATGTCCGTAGGAATCCCAGCGCAATCCCCTAGGCGGCCTTGGACCAGCCTCTGAAGGCCTCGGTCCCTTCCAGGAGCCCCCGGGTGAGGCTCTGCAGGTTCTCCGTCGGCAGCTTGGAGCCCTGTTCCGGAAAGGGGCAGGTCAATGCCCTGTAGCAGGCGGCATGTCGTGGTGGCTGTGGCCGGCTGAACTCACTCACCAGGGCTCGGAGCTGTTCTACCCCGTCCAGAATCAGCTCCTGGTGGCCCAGAGGCCGCACGGTCAGGGCCTCGAGGCTGCGGGGACACAGTTGCAGCAGGTACTTGCCGGGTAGCTTCCAGTCCTCGAAGGGGTAGTCTTGCAGGCAATCATCGAGGCCTGGGAGGGGGAATCACGCAGCGTCATGAGGCCAAAGTGGAGGTGTCATACCTCTCTCTGGCCAGCTCTCCGCTCCTGCAGAGCCCCTCTCCCTCCCTCCCCCCTGCCCCTAACAACAACCCAGAGATAACAGGCTGGGTTCTGTCCCTTCACCCTGAGGCCCCAGGGTTGACCATATATGGCAGTGGCTCTAGCAGGCTGTCCAATCTTTGGACATTGCAATCTACAAAGTTCATGTTCCAGACCCATGCGATCCAGCTACAAAAAGAAAAAATTATAATTTTGTGTTGGGCCAAGTCATAGCTATCCTTGAACACACACAGCTACAGGTTGGACATGCCTGCAAGGGTGGACCCCAGACCGGCGGCAGTGTCGTTGGTAGCAATGCAAATTCCTACCGGATGTGGTGGTTCGAGACTGTAACCTCAGCCTTTAGGAGGCTGAGACAGGAGGATTGCTCTTGAAGGCCAGCCCTGGGGTACAGTGAGTTTCAGGACACCCTGAGCTACAGAGAGTTGAAGGAAAGAGGAAGGAAGAGCAGGAGGAAGAGGAGGAGGAAGAAAAATGGGGAAGGAAGGAGAGAATTAAGATGATTCAGCAGATAAAGGCAATTGCAGCCAACCTATCAGACCTGAGTTCAAACCCCTGGAAGGAGAAAACTGACTCCTGCAAGATGCCCTCTGACCTCCACACATACACATGAGATAAATAAATGAATGTAATTTTTAAAAATTAAAGGAAATTCCTGAGTCAGGGGTCCTGGCCTATGAAATCCCTGAAGACAGGAGGCATATCAGAAGTTCAAGGATACTGTACCTTTAAAAAGAAAAAAGAAAGCAAATTCCCAGCTCTTGCCCCACCACTGCTAAGCAGACACTCAGGCCCAGGTCCTGGCGGTCTGTTTTAATAAATCCTGCAGGAGACAGTCTCCTCTGTGTCTTTTGACTGAGTTCAGTGAACCTGGAGTGACATCCCCACTCCAGTGGGAACCCCAGGGGCGGGGCTGTGCACCCCCCTCTCTCCCCAGTCTATCTGAGGTTTCTGCCTCGCCCCCCCCCCCAGCCCTCAGCTGGGGACAGGAGAAAATGACAGCCGGCACTGACCCTGTTTCAACACTGAACAAATCACTTCCTGGCTCTGGACGTCAGTCTGTGCTTCTGGAAAATGGGCTTAAAAACAAAACAACACGCAAGGCCCTGGGGCACAGAAGAGGTAAACCGAGAAGAAGGGGGCGGGGGCCTCCCTTTGTTTATTACCTCACCTGGCCATCGCCACGGTGGGGACTGACTGCCTGGACCCGCAGCGACGGCGGAGGACCCCTCCTGGGCCTTGGGCCCGCTGGTGCCATCCGGCCCCTCCCTGTGCCCAAGCCCTGGGCACGGAACACTGGCACACTCATACACTTGTCCACTGACTAATAGACTCCGCGGGTTCTTTCTGCTTCTTTTTCTTTTTCCTGCCAACCTTCTGTCCAAGCAACACCACGCTGCCCACCTGGAGCCCACCTCTACCCGGACCCCACCCACCTCTCAGCCAAGCGGCCACCTTTCCGGGGGTCCAGGCCTCCACCGGCTCCATACCGAGCTCCGCCCGCAGCGTCCCGTCCGTCTCGGCGCAGGAATTTCCGCTCCCAGAGCCCGGGCCCGGGGCGTGGCGGGCTGGGCCGGGGCGGGTCCGCCGCATACCTGGACCCACGTGGCCTCGCAGGTGAGGCGCTCCGACAGCTATTGGCCCACTGCCTGCCCTGCCTCCCGCCCTGCCCGCCAGGAGTCCCCAGGCTTTGCCAGCCGGGCGGCCGGGCCACGCAAAGTGGCGCCAGGGAGGGGTGAGCTCCGGGGACCTCAGATCTTGAGTTTCCACCCAAAACCTGGCCTCGCGTCCCGTGGCGGGACCCCGTCTCTTCCAGCTCCTCACGACAGGTCCACGGGGTGAGCAGCTGGCGCGGTGGGATAGCACGGGGCCAGCTCCCTGAGTGTCTGTGACCGCCCCTGGCCACAGCCTCCGGGGGTCAGTTCCAGTGTGCACCCTTGCGTCTGAAGACACTTGCACTACCCCTGAGCAAATGGCTTTTCAAAAAATCGGGGAAAGCCACCTGGGTGGCCGAATGTCAGCACTCGGGAGGCGGGACGAGGATCACAAGTTCAAGGCCAGCTGGCCTGCGGGACAGGACTCTCTCGAAAACCTCAAAATAGGCCTGGGAGACAGCGCGTGGGTAAGGCTCCCCTGCTCCCAAATCTGGCAACCTGAGTTTGAGCCCCAAAAGCCCATATGGTGGAAAGAACGTCGTCCTTTCAGTGCTATCTCCACCCGGTGCACCATGGCATAGGTGTGTGTGTGCTCTCTCTCTCCCTCCTCTCTCTCACCTCTCTCCCTCTCTCTCCCCCCTTTTTTCTCCTCCCTGTCTCCCTCTCTCCCTCTCTCTTCCCTCTCTCTCCGTCTCTTTCCCCCTTTCTCTCTCTCTCCCTCTTCCCCTCTCTCCCTCTTCCTCTCTCTGTCTCTCTTTCCCCCTTTCTCTCTCTCCCTCTCTCTCTTCCCCTCTCTCTCCCTCTCTCTCTTTCCCCCTCTCCCTCTCTCCCCCCTCCCTCCTTTCCCCCTCTCTCAAGTACGTACATAAACATTTAAAAAGAAAAACAATGGAAATTGAACTTATTTCCCTTTTTAGTGGCTGCAGCGCATCATTGCTCAGTGGTGGGACGGGTGGTCTAACTCATCGCCTACCTGTTTTCTGGGTACTGAGAATCAAACCCTGGCCTCCCGCGCCGGACATGTACCCCAACGCTCATCCATACTCCAAGCCCTCCTCTCTTTTACCGATTAGCCGACAACTAAAGGTGAGAAGAAAGTGTAATGAATCTGGGTCACAAGGGTGAGAAGAGGCCGAGTCACCAACTGGTCCCTCCACCTAAAGACAGAAGCACTAAATCGATGACTGCCACCTCACAGGAGGGTTTGAAACGAAGCTCACTAGGTGTGGTTTGGAAATAGGTTAGGAATACCATGGGAGATAGTTTTTAATATGTTTCTTTTTTTTTTAATGGGACAGTCTCATGTATCCCAGACTAGCCTGGAAACTCCCTGTGTGGCTGAGGATGACTTTGAACTTGTGATCCTCTGGCCTCCTACCAAATACTGGTTTACAAGCATTCTTGACCACACCTGGCTTATGCCGTGTTGGGGACAGAACTGAGGATTTTGCACATTTTAGGCAAGAATTCTACAAACTGAATTATATTCCCAGTCAGTTTGTCTTTTTTTTTTTTTAGCTCCTCTTCGTCTTCCTCCTCAAGACAGAGTTTCCTGTTACCCAGGCTATCCTTGAACTAACTATATATCCAAGCCTGGCTTTAAACTGCTTGATCCTCCTGCCCCAGCCTCCCAAGTATTGGGATTATAGATATGCGACACTATGTCTGGCCATAAATACTTCAATAATTCCAAATAACCACAATTTGATATGAGAATATCTGGTTTCTATTGTTGACACAACCAAAGATAACACTATTACTTCAATCCATGTGGATGGAAATGGTAATTTTTGGTGAGACTAATGAAAATGATTTTTGACCATACAAGTTCATGGAGCCCCTAAATTCCAAACCTCAGATGAAGAGCCTTCATTTAAAACATTTATCTGGGGGGCTGGGGAGATGGCTCAGGGATTAAGACTGTCTCACAAGCAGAAGGTCCTGAGTTTGGATCCCAGGTCCCACAGAAAAACTCCAGGTGGGGGCCTGACCTTCCAGCTCTCATGGGAGGAGCCTGGCAAATCCCAAATAGAAGCAAGGAGGTAAAAGCAATCCAGGATGATTCCTGAAGTCACCCTTGGTCCCTCACAGGGACACATAGAGTGCCCTCTGATACACACACACACACACACTTTTTAAAATTACCTGGGGCAGGTGAGCTGGCTCAGCAGATGAAGGCACCTGCATATGATCCTAGTGACCTTTGTTCCATTCCTAGAGCCCACATGCTAGGAGAACCAACTTCTAAAAGTTGACCTCTGGTCTTACGATGTGGCAAGTGTGTGCCTACTTACTCTCAAAAAGTGAGTGTACCTGTCGTCCTGCAGAAGCGATGTCTCTTCCACATTCTTCTGAACCATTTCAGCTGTCCAGTTTAGAGGTGGCAGGAATACCACCCTATCAGCTGCCCCTGAACCAAAACAGTGTCGAGTCTGTTTTATATTTCCAAGACTAGGCCAGATGGCTCAGTGGGTAGAGGCACTTGCTGCTAAACCTGAAGACCTGAATTGCATCCTTAGAACCCACATGGCAAAAGAACTGACTCCTCCAAGTTATCCTCTGACCTCTTTCTACATGTTTTCCATGGCATGTGCCCCATAGTCCAAGATAAAGGTATGTGGCGAAAAATAATAAAATATCTTAAATAAAAATTCCTGGCACAGACCAAGTGTTCCCCATCACCATCATCATCATCTTAAGCCAGATGACTTGGAATCCTATGGAATCAGTTCCACAGTCAATTGCAGTGTGACTGAGCCCAAACTCTACACCTCTCTGAACCAGTTCCTTCCTCTCTCAAAGGGAGACCTCAACCGTGGCCGTGAGGGCATGCTTCAGGTACTCTGAAGCTTGTATAAAGGGTGTCTGTTATTACTGCTTTAATTTTGTGGAGAGGGGTCTGGGAGGGCTTTCCAACTGTCTCCTACTCTAGAACCTCTCCTTGCTCCCCAATACCTCTTCTGCAAGACCTGTCAGTATCTTACCTGTAAATGACTGTTTTGCTTTGTTTTTGACAGTCTTAAGACCAGACTGGTTTCCAAATCCTTATGTAGCCTAAGTTGGGTTTGAATTCCTGATCCTCCTGTCTCTACCTCCAAGTGTTAAGATTATAGGAATGAATGATGCTTTTTTCCGATGGGGGTGAGGGCTTTGCTGGGGATTGAACCCAGAGCCCTGCAAATGACAGAGGTAAGCACTTTACTAACTACACCCTTGGCCCTCAATTCTTTATACATACAGGTATTCTGCACACTACTCTGAAATTGCAGTTTTCACTTTAGGAGACAACAAAATACATGGAAATTGTTTAGAACAATGAGCAATAGGAAATACTATTTTTGAAAACATGTTACCTAGGGCTGGAGATAGCTTAGGGGTTAAAGCCTTGCTTTGGAAGTAAAAGGTCCTGAGTTTGTATCCCCAGACCCCATGTAAAAACACCAGGTGGAAATGGAAGTGGCCTGCAATTCCAGCCCTGGAAGGCAGAGCCTGGGAAACCCCAGGGCAAAGCTGTAAGAAGGTAAAGCAATCCAGGACGATTCCCTACGTCATCCTTGGGCCTCCACAGGAACATCAAGCACCCTCTTCAATGCATATGTGCACACACACCCCAACGAACACATCCTCACCCGCTCATGCAAAAATAAATTATTATGGACAGCATCATTAGGTACATGAAGATCTTTTATTATCACCCCCAAGCCCAGTGAATAGGGAAAAAATGTGATGTACATGTAGGTAGAAGAGGCTGAGGCTGATCTTAAAGAAACCAAATTAGTGCTGTTGAGAGGAGGCTGATGGGTACCCTGGCCCACCTCTGCAGAATGCTGATTGAAGGCATCCAATCGCCGGGGCCCAGACCAGGGCTCAGGGAGGCCTGCTCAACACCTGGCCGCGGCTGCCTGCACCGGCACCTCTGGTGGATGGGGGAGGAGCCGTTACTCAGGCCTGATGCTGATCTCTCCTGACAGCTGCTCAGGCTGGCAGGGCAGCAGGCAGAGGTGGGGGGGGAGGGAGGACTGACCAGATTTAAAGATTCAGTTGCCCCACCCCTTGCCAGAGCCGGGCAGGCCAGCACGGATGAACATCCTCTGAGAGCAAGCCAGTAGGACCTACGGGAGATCGGGGACCCCTGTGCCCTGATTTCCATCTTAGTCCCATGAGTGCCACAGTCTTTATTTCTGCTCCCACCCCACAGGAAGACCAGTGCCCTCCACCATGAGATTTCGACACCTGACCCCTGGCTACTTTCGGGTGTTACAGGTAAGTGCATCTACATGTTGGTTTTTCAGTACCGTTGACCTCCTTCTCCCCTTACCATGACGGGGTTGACACCCCCAACACAAGGCTGTCACGTTCCCTGCCATCTGACTAGGCAGGACCCAGATGGGCAGTGAAGCGAGAGAGATTGGGGTGGAATCTCCCTGGGGCAGCAATGGCATGCGTCTCTTTCAGTCATCTGTCCCATCTTATCCCCTTCCTGCCTACAAGTCTCAGTTGACCCTTTGGGTACCCCAGCTGCAGGTGGCCGGGAAGTTGAAGGCAGAGCCCCGGAGTCCGCTGGCTGGGATCGTGGCGACACTGCTGGCTGTTCTGGGGCTGAGCGGCTCCTGCTACGCTGTATGGAAGATGGTGCAGCAGCAGCAGCAGCCAACACAGGCCCCGTGATGAGACCGGCGGCCTGGAAGTAGGGGAATCAGGAGAGTTGGGGGGCGAGGGGTGATCCAATCTGAGAAACCCACTTCTTTCTAGGATCAGTCCCTGTCCTCACTAGAAGCACAGAATAAACCTGATCATACGAATTTCACATTCCACCTGCTCCGGCCCAGATGCAGGGACTGAGCCGGCAGAGATGCGGGATCCAAAGCTAAGCTAAGTAGGGAGCAGACGGCCTGACCCAGAGCCCCCTTGCAGGCCTGGAGGGAGGAGGGGGGGCCTGCATCACCAGCCTGGATGTTGGAGTCAGAGGTAAGCCTGAGCAGTACACTTCCTTTATTGAAAGGGCACCCAGAAGAGTGATCTCCACAAACCCAAAACCTCCAGGCAAGCTTTCCCAGCACAGCTCTTGCACCATGTCCATGGGCAGCTCCTTGGCCCTGCATCCTCAGGTCATGTCAGGTAGATGTGTCCATCTCAGGGACTTCGGTGGACACCTCTGTGGGCACTGCCAGCCGCTGTGGGAGCATGTAAGAGCCCATACCCGCTGCCCTCTCAGCCTCCTCCTGACTGTAGGGCTCGATGGTCAGCTGCTTCAGCCTGGGAGAAAGACGGACAGGAGTTTGGGGCTGATCAGGTGCAAGTCCCGCCTACCAGACGCGCGCCACCTTCCTCCTTCATACCGTTTCTTGTGGTCTTTGGATCGGAAGTGGGTCTTCAGGTTGGCGGAATCGACGAAGTACCTCCTGCAGGGATGGGGGCCAGGAGAACACTAATGAGGTAATTAACGCCTCTCGGGTGCGCCTATCAACGGATCCCAGCTCATTCCCCGAGTCTGCAGGGCTGCGAGGGGGGTGATCCGCGTCCCAAGACGGGGGACCCCGCGCGAGACCCTCGGCGCCGACCCCCTGCTCCGCCCCGGGGCTGGACTCACGCGCAGGCCAGACAGCGATGCAGGCCGCCCCCCGGCAGGTCAGGATCGGGCTCCGCGTCCGCCTTGGGTCGCGCGGGACCCTGCGGCCGCAGCTCGCGGTGAATCTCATCCAGGTCCGGCCGCCGCCGCTTGGCCTTCATCTGGCGGGCTAGGGAGTGCGCTCGGTGCGCGCCCGTCCGGCGAGAGCGACCCATGGCCAGTGACAACAGGACCCCAGACTCGGAAACCGGCAAAGGAGCTCACGTGTGGGCGCTTCCGGGGTCCGATGACGTCACGAGACACGTCCAGGGGCGGGGCGGGAGTGGCCGGACCTCCTCTGATGACGTCACCGACAAGGCTTCCTGCGCGCCCCCAGGCGGCAGTAGTCGGTAGTGACCGAGCTCCGGGCTGACTGGAGGAGCTTGATCCTGACTCTCAGTAAGGGGCGTGCCTGGGAGTTTTGGGGGCGGTCTTGCTGTTCTGCACGCCTAGACCATCATTGCTTCTGGGTTCCCCCAGTTTGGACTCCGTCGTAGAGAATGCTTTAAATATCTCTGGAAGGCATGTGACATGAATAAATCAATACATGAACTAATTTTGAAATCACCGTCTCTGAGATGTCTCTAGGCTCAAAGGGCCCCCCCTAACCCCGCTCTCCAGTGTCGCCACTCCTTGTGTCTCACCTATCCCCGGACAAGTTTATAGGATGACAGGAGGTATTCTTTCCTAGAGAAGTCTGTGTCGGTTCAGCTGAAGAACAAAGAGGATTTCCTCTAGTAATAGATGCTTTGTAGGTTTTAATTTACATTTTATTTATTTTGCAATTCTGGGGGTGGAACCCAGGGCTTCCTGGTATATATTAGACAATCTACATTTCCAGCCCAAGAGGAGGTATTTACAGAAGGACTCCCACACCCCCAATCTCTGCCTCCCTCCTCAGAGACTTCCAGGAGAGAACTGGCAGGAAAGGGGTGTAACCAGGTGTGCGCTTAGTATAGGGAAAGGACCCGAGGCCCTTCGCTCATCTGGGCCTGATGCCTCTTAGACTGGCCAGAGCCAGCTCTACCATATGGGGCCGGAGGAGCTCAGCAATAATTCAGGGTTCAAACTCTTTGGAACGAGTTACCAGGATACAGGCACGTGTATCCCTGGGGAGAAGAATAGTTTCCAGGCCAGACAAAGCAGTGAAATGTAAGCCCGGAGTGCCGACTGGGGGCCTGGGGACCTTCCCGCTTGGGCTCAGGAAGGCTGAGTAAAGGAGGGACGTAGGGTGGGGCCCTGTTGAGGACATAGTATGGCTATGATCACAAGATATGGTCTAGGGTCCTTGACCCAAAGACTTTAAATGGAAGGGGATTTTTCTGCAGGTATTCTGACAAACCACCTGAGATGTTCCCAAGCCCAGGAACACAGCCTTTCCACAGAGCTGTCTTCATTATTCTTGGCCTATATGGGTCAAGACATGGGCCTGAGGTGGCAGAAGCCCTCCCCAACCTCAGACTCCATTGGATCAGGTTCACTTGCTGGGCACTGTGCCAGCCAGGGAGAATGGTACATCTTTAATGAAGCCACCGGATCCCTGGGACAGACTCCTGGCTCTACCAAAGTTCCTTGAGTCAGACCCACCGGTGTCCACTGAGCTACCTCCTTCTGTGCCGGTATACCAGGCTCCTTTCCCCTGCAGCCATGAACCAGGCCTTCTGGAAAACCTACAAGTCCAAAGTGTTACAGACGCTGAGCGGGGAACCCGAGGAGGACCTGGCAGAGGAGGTGGGTATCATTCATGCCTTCTGGGGCAGAGGGACAGCAGGAATGTCGCATACAGCTCTGTGTGTGTGTAGGTGTGTGTAAACAGGGCTCTGAGAGAGAAGAGGAAAGGAGAAAGTGAGGGAGGAAGAGAGAGACAAAGAGAGAAGGAGAAAGACTCATTTATGAAAAGCTGTATGCACATCATTCAGAGATGGGAAACAGCATGGCACAATGTCAAAGAATTAGGAACATTCAAGAAAATAAGGAAGAGATGCCCTAGGGCCATAGAAAGGTTGCCCGCTGACTCCAACGATCTCAAGGACTGCCGAATGAAAGAGATTATCCTAAGGCCACTGCATAGTAGCCACATGGGTACACTTAGCTTGATACAGCTTTCTAGGTGTACCTTGTGGGCAAAAGCAAAGTAAGCAGACGTGGATGGCTTTGCTGGAGAATAAGTGAGCCCCCTCCCCCCATGGTCCCAGGTTATAGGGAGTGTGCTTTGCTGGCTACTGGGACAGCATCACATCAAAGTTATCCTCAGACCATAATTTGTTCTGTCGCAAAAAAAAAAAAAAAAGTCAGAATGGGCTTTGAAACTGGGCGTAGTCTCATGCCTAGAGGTTGTAATAAGTAGCAGTCACACAAATAGATGTGGCAGGGACAAGGACTCGCCCTGTGGGTGTGGATAAGCAGATGTCTAGACAGGTTGGTGTCCAAAAGCTGCACTTGTGTGCCGGGTGTCTGTGGGGAAATGCTAGGATTGGTGTCCGTGTGGAATTGCTCGTGCAGGCGTAAGCGGGATCTGGTGTTTGCCAGGTGTAGGCACTTTAAACTGCATGTGTTTTGCAGGTGTGTGTGGTGATGTCTGTGGATGATGTGGGTGGGCCACTAAGTAACTGTCTATAAGTTGGATAAGTGTCCAAGTGTGAATGGTCTGAGAGCACCTCAGAGTATATACATCTGTGTATAGAGAAACCATGTAGCCTAGCCCCATGCTATGTACAGGTGTGTGTGTGTGTGTGTGTGTGTGTAAGTATGCATGGCCTTGTCCAAAATTTTGGTGTGTCTAGATATGTGGGTGGGTGTGATAGGTATGTGTGTTCAAAGGTATCTTCAGGGGCTTTCTATACAGGTATATGTATGTGACCAGTAGCCTTTGGTAGAGGAAAATATACCTGTATGCATTTCTGTGTGTCTTGGTGGAAGTGTGAAGTATAATGTATGTGTGTTTAGTTCAGTGGGGTTTGGAGTACCTAGTCTGTGTGCACAGGCTAGTGGGGAAGCTGGGGAGGGAGGGGGGCATCTCTCATCCTGGTGGGAATCTTGTGTCCCAGAGAGAGAGCCCAGCATTAGTGGAGTCTGACACGGCAGAACCCACCGAGGAAACCTCCAACCCCGTGTCACAGCTGGCCCGCAGGGTGAGTTCTGCATCTTCTGCCCAATCCTGAGGAGCCCTGCAGAGGTTGTAGCAGAGCCCTGGAAGGCTGGGCTCTTCCCTGACTTCCAGCTCTTCCCTTCCAGGTTCAGGGGGTTGGCGTGAAAGGATGGCTGACAATGTCAGCTCTCTTTAACAAAGAAGACGAGGACAAGCTGCTGCCACCGGAGCCCTGTGCAGACCAGTATGTGTGTTAGGGGGCGGTGCTGAGAGGGTCCTGGGGTCTCTCTTCTGCCATGATGGCTTCCTCTGGTCTATTGTCTGTTCTTGCAATGGAAACTCTACTCTGGCTGTTCTTTCCTCTAAGCACTATCCTCCTGTTTAGGAGATGAGCTTAGGTCTGTTAGCATTAAGGGAAGGGGAGGTGCTTTATGGCAGCTCCTCCCTATCCCTGAGGACAGCCACCTCTAGGACTCAGGACCCCAGAGAGGAATGTTAGGTGTTTGTAAGAGAGGGCCGTCCTGATCATCAACAAGGTGCATCCAACCTTTTGACATGACAAGGCCTGCGGAGGACATGCTCCAGACTAGTGTGATTCAGCTGAGAGAGAGAGAACGAGAGAAAGAAAGAGAAAGAAAAAGAAAGAGAGAGAAAGAGAGAAAAAGAGAGACAAAAAGAGAAAGAGAAAAAGAAAGAATGAAAGAAAGAAAAAGAGAAAGAGAAGAAAAAGAGAAAGAAAGAAAAAAGAAAGAAAAGAGAGAAAGAAGAAAGAAAAAGAAAGAAAGAGAAAGAAAAAGAAAGAAAAGAAAGAAAGAAAGAAAGAAAGAAAGAAAGAAAGAAAGAAACAAAGAAAGAAAGAAAAGAAAGAAAGATCTATTTTAAGTAAGCTTGTGATTTAGTGTTGGGCGTCGGGTTACATACTATACCTGTCTCTGGACACAAAGGAGCTTGCCAACCTAAACTTCTGATTTTGGTGGCGTGGACAGAGGCCTGGGGAGCCCTAGGCCCCAGAGGCACTCCAGTTTGGGAAGCTTGCATGAGGGTCTTCCATGCTGAGGCTTTAGAGATTAGGTCCTAAGCCCCAGTCTCCCCTCTGCCTGGATCTCTCAGCATCTTTTCCTCCAGCTTTCTCTCCTACCTTTTCCCCGCACCCCATCCATCCATCTCTCACTGATCCAACAGTTTCCCTTCCTCTTCCCCTTATGCCTCCTGGTCCCCTCCCCGTGCAGATCGGATGTTCCAACTTCAAGCCTTCTTGCCCACGTGGAGGCCCTTCTTCGTGCCTTCTTTCCAACACCCGGAAAAATCCTATCCCATAGTGGGGGGCTGTCTTTTCCCTGTGCCTTTGAACCCTCCCTGGCCTGCATCATTATCCCTTTCTAGGACCCCCTGGCCACCCGCTGACCCCGTCCCCTCTCTCGCAGCCCTCTGGCGGCGCGGCCCCCCTCGCAGGCGGCGGCCGCCCAGCCCGAGGCCCGCGGGCCGGGATTCTGGGACGCCTTCGCCAGCAGGTGGCAGCAGCAGCAGCAGGCGGCGGCGTCCATGCTGCGGGGCGCGGAGCCCACCCCGGAGCCTGAGGCTGGGGACGAGGCCGCGGAGGAGGAGGTCGCCGAGCACCCCGAGCCGCGGGAGGCTGACCCCGCGGCCGGCTTCAAATGGGGCTTCCTTACCCACAAACTGGCCGAGATGAGGGTCAAGGCCGCGCCCAAGGGCGACTAGCCAGAGGGCCAAAGTGGCTCCCACTTTTCCCTACCTCCCATTAAAAAAAAATTGGACCTACAATCCCGTGTGAATGCGTAAAAGCTACTTTGAAGAGGACAACTTCGGCGGGGGTCTAGGTAGAGGGGTCGTCACCTGCTCACCACAGATCCTCATCACAAATGTGCCAGAGAAAATAACTAAAGCGACAGTTTGGGGCTGGCAAGCTCATGGTTTGACGGTCCCCTTCTCCGGGCAAGCTGGCTGGATAGACTAGCCGAGAACGGTGCGCTCCAGGTTCAACCAGAGGGCCTGCCTGGGTGTATATTTAAGCGAGGAAGACACCGATGCCAACACACGTGCAGTCTCACACACGCGTGCCACACACACGCATACACACACCCCACGCGTGCAGCGCGGGTTAGAGGGAGGCACCCACTTCACTTGGTCACGCAAACCTCTTCAATACCTCATCGGCCCCTCAAGCCAAACTCGTGACCGGTTTAAGTGACCTTTTAGCTTTTAATCAGTAGGTTTGCTCATCTCTCACTGCAGTCCATCACGCCACGGGGGTCACTCGGCTGCTGGGTCCCCCGTCGGACGCCTGGCACATTTTGTCCTTTCGCTTCGGGCAAGGGTTTGCGGGTTGGCGCGGCGTGCGGCACAGGTGGTGCCCGAGTCCAGCCACGTTCTCCGAGATCCCGGAGAGCCACCCCCCGCCCGAGCCGCGTGTGGGGGTCACACCTCGGACTCGCGGGGCGGGCCGCGGGCGCGCTGGCAGCCGTACAGCCACTGGATGACGCGCGCGTTGCGTTCCACCACCGACACCGGGGGGCGTCCGTCCCGTGCTGAATCCGCGGCCTCTGAGCCGCCCCCGCCGCCCGCACAGTCCCGGCTGCCCTGGCCCCCGTCGCTGGATGTCCAATCGCTGGTGTCCCCGGACCCAGGCGGCGCCGACTTTCCGATCTGCGGGCTGCGGTCCGCGCCCCAGCTCTGCGGAGAGAAGCGCTCTGCGCCCAGCACCTCCACCAGCGCGCGCTCCAGGCCGCAGTAGTTAAAGAAGCGTTCCTTCTCCGACAGGGGCAGCGAGCACGTGGGGCACAGCGCCCGCTTCCCCGCCGCCTCGGGGCCATCCTGGGACGCAGCCCAACCCCCAGGAGCAGCGGGTCTCTCGGCGGCACCCGGGCTGCTCGGAGCGGCGTCCCGGGAGGCGCCCAGGAAGAGGCGTCGTACTAGCCCCTGCCCCTTGGCATTCTCTTTGTTCACCGAAGTCTTGCAGTCTCGTTTCTGGCGATAGAAGATGAGGGAGTCAGGTCTTGGCTGTCGCCTGCCACTTCCCCGGCGGGCAGGCCCGGGCGTCCTGGGCGACGTGGAGGAACCCAGCTCATTACAAGGGTGTGGGGTGAGCGGTCCGGATCCCCCGCGCAAGGCTGGCTCCTGGCGACGTATTATCACCTGGTGCGTCTTGACGTACTTGGCTTTGTCGGCTTCCAGTCTCTCCACCGCACTGGGGGTTCGTGCCCTGGATGGTGTGGAGGGAGACGCCAGGGGCATCTTAACAGAGCTGGGTAAGTCAGCGCCCCATACACCTCTGGACGTACGCAAGCAAGCTGAAAACGACTGTCCAGAGTTCTGGGATCTGCAAGGAGAGAGGAGCTGTCAGGCACAGGGTGGGCGTGACTGCCCCCTCCGGCAGGTATTTCTGGATCAGTTAGTCACCCATCCCCCATCCAAGTCAGCTGGTCTGGGTTCCGGGAGCAGAAGCTCCGGCCACCCCTTTTCAATCGTCCAGATACCTCGGGTAGCTATCTAAGGGCTTATATCTACCCCTCGGAGGGTGCCCCTATCCGGCCATAGGGTCATGCAGTTCAGATATGGGCAAGTGCAAGACACTTGGAAAGGGAAATGGGGCTGGTCTCAGCCCAATTCCCGAAAGCGGCTTTGACCGGAAAAAATACCTCTTCTCAATCCAGCAGCTTCTAGACCAAGACAAGGAGGTTCCCCCGCCACAGGCTGGCTCCAACGGACCCACCCTTCCCGCCCCCAAAACACCCAGGTCAGGGACATAACCACAGGGTAGAAGCCTCTAGTAACGGCTGCCAACTTCCCTGCCCAGGCCCAGCAGGGCCATCCAGGAAGAAGGGGGAGGTGGTCCACAGCAGGTCCTGCCAGCCACTCTGTGTCCCTGCCAAGGGGGTTCCAGAAAATCTAAGTGTAAACATCACCTTGTCCGAACCCCTGCACTTCCATTTTGGCAGCCAGCCGGAGCACTGGCCTAGAGAGGAGGTGCTGGGGGCATTATCTGCCCTGGAACCCAAGTATCTTGCCTTGCTGTGCAGAAGTGGGTCAGCTTAGACCCTTTGCTGTCAGAGCTCGGGTCTGGTGTTTTATTTCTCCCTAAGCAGTCCCTCCCAACATCGGACATATCCAGAAACCTGTCCTGCTTCTGTATCAGAACACTGACCCTTCCACTCCAACTCCACCTCCCTTGTGCA
This sequence comes from Typhlomys cinereus, assembly GCA_023101885.1. NCBI lineage: Eukaryota > Metazoa > Chordata > Mammalia > Rodentia > Platacanthomyidae > Typhlomys > Typhlomys cinereus. The sequence continues at coordinate 1,228,307 of JALPQD010000512.1, read as the reverse complement.
GGGGAAAGGGCGCAAGTAGCTGCAAATCAAGAGCTGACAGTTTCCTTGTCAGTTAACAGAAAGGGCCACCCACGAGGCTCAGCCCACCCATCCCTGTCCTCCTCTACCCCATCCCTGTTTAGCTGGGCACACGGATCCTGGCACTGTGCAGATCTTGGTTCTGGAGGCAACAGATGAACAGACTGTACTGGGATGGGTGAAAATGGGGATCCTATCCCATCTGGAAGACTTGGGACAGAGACTCTGGCAACCCCACTCCCAGTCCCACCTACTCAGCTTTCCTCACCACAAATGATCCACTAGCCCACCAACCCATATCCGCATGTACTATACTACACTACACTACACTATACTATACTATACTATACTATACTATACTATGCCTGCCCAGAGTGTGCATGATTTGAACCCAGGCATCCAGGCAGCCCGGCTTCACCCCTTCTCTTCTCTCAGGGATTGTACTGGCCATTGGTCAGATTCCAAGGTCCACTGTGCTTGTCTGACCTCAAGGGTGTCCTCTGTTTCCTCCTCCTCTCCCCAGGGAGGCTATAAAAAGTCCCTAAACACAAGGATCGAAATAGTCTCCCAACCCCTGCCTCTTTCCTGCCCTCTGAGCTGGCTTTGATGCTTGGCCACAGATGGCCCACCCTTGAGGCCTGCCGGCCAGCCTGATCCCCTCTGCCCCTTCGCCCCCCCCAGTCCTGGAGTTAGCGGTCCCAACTCTCTACTTGGGAGTCTTTGGATCAGGACACTGGCACTTCCAGGTTCAGCGGCTTGGTGCCAGCCTCTCTGCCCTCCACCTTAGGGTGCCCTCCCACTCTGGTGCCCTCCCACCCAGCCCTGGGCTCCAGATGTGCTCACCTCTGTATGTGGAGACTGAAATGCGGGGGTCCCCAGGCAGGTCCAGATGTAGGGCTGGAGGGACATCTGGGACTAGCAGTGACTGGTGGAAGCCAAACCTCACTCTCCACAGGAAAAGTGGAGCCTCCACCCCCGGATTAACCCTTCCCGACCTGGAGCCTGGGCCCAATTAACTCCTTCTTGACCAGTCCCGGTGTTAAGAGAAACTTTGAGCAGTGTCCAGCTGCTTTATTTTATAGATGTTTAGGTTGACCCTGCCAGGTCCGGTGGTTACCATGGAAGCATCATAAACCTGGGGTTGAAGAGTCGGGATCCCCAGCAAGGCCTCTTGATTCCGGGCTCCCTCCAGAGCCTTCCATTCTGTGAATGGAAGGCAGAGTTGATCCACTTGCTTCCCCCTCCCCCCTGGCCCCACCAGTAGATTGAGTCTGTCTTGATCATGGTGTTGGATGGTAGGACACCTGCTGGCTCTAGAGGTGAGCCCAGAAATCTGTGGCTTTAGGTTGGGCGCAATGGTGCCCGTCCCAGGGAGACTTGGCGTGAGTGGCATGCAGGGCCCATGGGAGCTGCCTTGGGGTGAGGGGCTTCCGGAGCCAGGCCTTCCGACCACGACTAGGCCCTCGACACAGGGGCTGTCTGCCCTCTCAGCAGGTGAACTCTCCAGCATCCAGAGTTCAAAGGCCAATGTTAGGCTCTGTCCCCTCCCTCCCCCAGTCACCTCCCCCAACTTCAGCCCCAAAGCATTTAGCATAAGCCCCGTTCCCTCCCCTCTAATGCTTTTAATGCTTTTACCAGTTGCGCAGCACTCTCCACTTGTGTCCTCTGATCTCCTTTGATGCCCACCACTACCACCACCGTGAACCCCTAGATCAGGCCCAGCAGGAGCTGCAGCCCCACTGAATAGGGAAGGAAACAGCCGAGTCAGGAGAGTTGTGCAGACTCTCCCCCCGCCATTACCTGTCTACAAACCCAAGGCACCGCGCCTGCCAGGAAATCGCCACTGCTGTATCAGGCCTGCGACACGGTGGCAGGGCCGTGGTGATGCCCAGCGTGCCCTGATGGCAAATGAGGGTGTTCTGGGAAGAGAATGAGAGGAGATCACTAGCGCCAGGCAGTCGGGGATCTCCAGAAGGACACCCCAGCGCCCCAGGAGTACTCTGTGCTCTTAGCAGATGAACTCCCAGGACCCCAAATTGAAAGGTCAGTGTTTGGTCCTGATCTTTGCCACATGGCCCTAACCCCCAAGTCTCTGATAGTCTGTGGTTCCTGCTACACTGTTATAAAGGGAAGTCCCCCCCCCACTCCCACCCCGTGACTTTCACCTTGTGTTGTCACAGCGCCTTAGAAAACACTTTGAGGTACATCGCCACAATTTACCCAAGGAATATTCTTGATTGTATATAGGCATGATCTTTTCCCCACTTCTAGGTAAAGAGACTGAGGTTCAAAGAGGTGAAATGATGTATTTGAGCTCACACAATGAAGAATAGTAGCTAACGTTTTGCTTTGTTTTGAGACGGATTCATGGAGCGCAGAGTATCTTGGAACTTCTGATCCTCATACATCTGCTTCTCAAGGGCTGGGACCGTAGATGCGTGCCACTGGCAGGACTGCTTTTACACAGTACAGGGCCCCCTGCATGCCAAGCCGGCACTGTGCCGGCCGAGCTGCGTCCTCAGCCTCGTAGCCAATGTTTGAGATTAGCACGTAGGACTATTCCAGTCACAGGTGATACTTGTACGGAATCTTCAGAACAAAATCCCATGGTTCCCTTCTCCTAATTTGCAGGTAGGGTAGGAGTCAGTAGCCTTGTGGCCTGGGCATGAAGGGGTTAAGCAGGGGGGGAGGCTGGGCAGGGCCCGGCTGGGATGCTGTCAATGGCAGGAAACCTGGCCTGCCAGGGAAGGATGGGGGCTGGTGTCTGACGAGGCAACCCCCATCTCTTTGGTCTTAAAGGAGCATCCGGATTGGGTGGAAGGACCGACTGGGGCCCCCTTCGCAGATCTGTTTTGGGGATCAAGGGCAGACGCTAGACCACAGGAAAAGGGAATCCAGGGGGTAACACACAGGTGCTAGGCTGAGGGGGGTCTTTTTTTCCCCCCATCTGACCCTGGCTTTGCCCAGCACTGGGTGGGAAAAGGGAAACAGCCTGTGGTGGGGACCACGAGCCAGGGCAGGGATAACTGACTGGAAGCTCCGCTTTGGGGAGGAGGGGTTGTTGGGTGGGGGAGGGGAGGGGGATGCCAGAGCCTTGTTTACGGAGACTTTCAGTCTGAGAGGTGCTATGCTAGTGGCCGGAGTCCTGGGAGACCCAGGCAGACCTGGACCACACAGGCAGAGCAGGGCACAGGGGCAGGGGGGTAGGAGAGGGCAAATGGGGGTGAGCTCTGAAAGAAGCTTAGGAAGGGGCAAGAAGAGGCAGACACGGGAAGGGTAGGAGACCCGATGTGTGTGTCCTGAGCGGCCGAGGGGCCGACACGCTTCAGAGGACAGCGGCTAATGTCCGTCTACACAGCTGGCCTCATCTCTCAGCCTCACTGACCAAGAGCCGGATCTTCTCTCTTTCTGGTCATGAGTCCCCAGAGAGACCCTGAAAGTGTCTCTTTCCGGCCCTCCAGCTAGGACCTGCAGGAGGAGGAGGAGGAGGAGGCCAAGTCTGAGAGCTGTTTCCTTCCTCTGCCCAACCGCATTCCCGGATTACCTGGACCGGGAATGGGCCTGAGTCAGAACTGGCTCCTCTCAGGGGGACTGGTGGTGGGAGGCTTGGGGGAAGGAGCAGCTCTGCTTGGTGCTGGGAATTTTAAGATGGGCAGGGAGGGAGACCCTTCAGGTCTGATCTCACACCCAACACCCACATTGTTACAGAGGAGACCTGTCCCTCCCCTCACCAGCCAACCCCAAATCAGCCCTGCTCTGGATTCTAATCCTCGCTTCCTACTCAGTGGCTGTGTGACCTCCAGGAACAACTTAACCTTTCTGAGAGCCTTTCTTTTTTCTTTTTAATGTTGCATACGTGAATATAGTGAATATATGACACTTTTTACCCCTGAATCCCCAGTCTTATCCCTCTCTCTTGTCCCTGTCCCCTTACGACCCTTCATCTGCCGTGCCAAACTCTCTTCTCTTTTCAAATCTTTTCACTTGTGTGTGGCCCTGTGTCTCATCTAGTTTCCCTTTGATGACACGCGCCTGACGTGATTCACGCTCAGGCAAGTATCACCGATCAGTGGATGGACCTGAGAATCTTCTTGTCAAATGAGCACCAGCCCTGGCTTCTGTGTGGCTTTCGAGATGCCCAGACTGGGGGACTGAGGAAGCACCTGAACTTAGGAAATGTTTCCCCCGACTCTCCATTCGATATCCCTCAGCTTTCCCCAATCACTCTCCTATGTTGGTGGCAGACCCTTTGTGTCACTTGCCCTGTGCCTCGGGGTCAGGAGATGGGGGTCACTCGGAACTGGAGAACTCGGGGTTTGGAAGGGTGAGCTGCAGCGCAGAGCTGGACTGAGCAACACTTGAGAAATGAATAAAGCAGATGACTTGGCGCCGGGTGGGGGGCGATTGGTTCTGCCCCCAGTGGGGTGGGAAGCTTCAAAGAGGAGGAGATTGAGCTGGGCCTGGAGGGGATTGTTGATTGGGTTGGGGGCGGGGAGCTGTGAGAGCCTGGGGTCACCAGGACAGCAGCAGCTGAGGTCTCAGCGAGGGCAAGAGGCTTAGAGAGACGCAGAGAATAGAATTTCCACAGGGGGCTGCGTTTGCCCGGAGGGTCCCGACTCCAGAGAAGAAGCCCCTTTGCTGGGCTGAAGGGCAGCTCCCTTCTGATTCAGGGGTTTCCATTTGGGGAAAGAATCTCAACCATAACAATAGTCTGGCTCTGGCGCCGGCCCCGCGGAGGGGTGCGGCTGGGAGCAGAGCCAGCCCCCCAGCACCACCCGAGACCCTGCGGGACACAGCGGGCAGGAAGATACCATTAACTGTGTTCCTCTGGGGAGTGAATGATGTGAGCAGATGGGATTTCTGGTTTCCCCGTAATCGACTCGTTAGGACCGCGAAACCCATGGCAACCGATGAGTGTTTCTGCTACTGGGTACTCCTCCCAGAAGTGCTTTATGCTTAGTACCTCCCTTACCCACACAATCTTATGGGAAGTGAGTACTGCTATCCCAATGTGATTAATTAACTGTGTGAGAGTGTATACAGGCATGTGTGTGCCACAGAGCACATATGTGGAGGTCAGACGACAACTTTCTACCTTACTGTGGCATTGGGGGGGGAAAACCTTTAAAAAAAGTTTTTTTAGCGTATACACACCTTTTCCTCTTGTGTTAACTTCCTCTTCCTGTTGCTGAACAAATATGGGTCCCCAGATAAATGAGGGGAACAAGGGGTTTATTCTTGTTTATAATTCCCAGTTACAATTCATCTGCATGGCAAGAGAGTTTGTATCAACACCCGGCGTGGAAGGAACCCGATCACTATAGCCACGCAAATCTGAGAGAGAGTGTACTTTCTCAAGCGCTGTAATGCTGAAGTATGCCCAAGTACTGAATCAACACCCCCCATCAATTAGATAATCTCCTACTGGCTTGCTCAGGGTCTGTCTTAACTAATTCTCCACAGATGTGCCTAAAGACTCAGCCCTTTAATTGTCTGACTGACACCTGTATCTAACTGGCGTACTTAATTTTATTTCTGTGGGTGGAGCCTGGGAAATCCCAGAGCAAAGCAAGAAGGAGGTAGAAGCAATGCAGGATGATTCCTGAAGTCACCCTTGGTCCTCCACAGAGACACACAGTGCCCTCTGATACACACATTCACATGCTAAATAAACAAACTAATAAATCTAAAAAATCATTTGCTTATTTGAGACTGAGGGTGAGTACGGATGTGCAGGTGCACAGGACTCACCTGTGGCGGTCAGGGGACAGTTCTCTCCTTCTGCCTTGTGAGTTCTGGGGATTGAGCTCAGGCCATCAGACTTCGTTTTTTATCTTTTCATGTGCGTGTGTTTGGGGTGCATGTGGATGGTGAGGGGGGAATCATTCACATCTGCCCATCTTATTGTGGGAAATTAATTAAACCCACCCCACACCAGTCTGGCCAGCCAGTTTACTCTGGGGATTCCCAGGCTCCACTTTCTGCGGCTGGAGTTGCAGGTGGATTGCTATACCCACTGGGCATGTTTTAGGTGGAAGCTGGGGATCTGAACTCAGATCCTCATGCGTGCAGGGCAAGCACTTTAACCGTTGATCCGTCTCCCTGATCCCATGGTGACTAGATTTTCCATGCAGGCACCTTTAGCCACTGAACCTTCTTGCTGGTCCTAAAAGAAAATTCTTAAAGTAGCACTTGAAATTACAGAAGAACAATCAATTCTACACAGCAACTTCCAATATTGAAACGGAGTACATATGATAAAATGGCCATTAATACGGGATCAATATATATAATAATATCATTATATACATCCCTGCCCCTATTTTTTTTTTCCTGAGACTGAGTCTCATGTAGATCAGGCTGGCCTCAAACCCACTACGTACTTGAGAATGACTTTGAACTCCTGATCCTCCTGTCTCCACCTCCCGTGCACTGGGTCTGCCATACCTACCTTTCCTGTCTCGTGGTCACACGATTTCACCATCTCATTAAGCAAAGGAAACCAATGCCCATTCAGTCCAGTGAAGACCTGCGCATGTGTGGAAGTTACACATGTTGATCTGACAATGAAGAACTGAGCCTTTAGTGGGCTGACTAGATAGCTTATTGCAAACTGGTGAGCTGAGTTCAGTACTTGGAAGCGCACATCTCCCTGGTGGAAGGAGAGAACTTCTACTGAAAGTTGTTCTCTGACTCCACCTGTGTGCCATGGCATGCACATGTTCTCTCTCTCTCTCTCTCTCTCTCTCAAACCTGGTGACTTGAGTTCAATCCCTGGAAGCCCATATAGTGGAAGGAGAGAACTGATTTCCAAAGTTATCCTCTGATCTTTACGCATGCATAATGGCATGTGTGTGTTCCCCCTACCCTCTCCCTCTCTCTCAAAAACATAAAATAAAATAATGAGCTTTAGGCACATCTGTGAAGAATTATTTAATTAAGGCAAGAGTCATGTTTTTTCTACATGTTGCCAATAAATTCACGACCAAACAGCTTGGGAGAACAAAGGAATTTTACTCTTTTTAAAATATTTTATCTATTTATTCACTCTGTATATGTGCGTGCGTGTGTGTGTGTGTGTGTGTGTGTGTGTGTTAGAGAGAGAGAGAGAGAGAGAGAGAGAGAGAGAGAGAGAGAGAGGAGAGAGAGGTGTCCCGTGGGAGGTGACGGAATGAGGATGTTTTACTAGTGATGAGGAGAGGTTCCAACCAGAGAGAAGTGCAAATGATTTTGAGCCTGTGTGTCCTGTGGGGCCCAAGGTTGATTTCAGGATTCATCCTGGATTGCTTTCCTACGTGCTTCACTCTGCGATTTCCAGTGTTCCATCCACCGAGCCGAAGTGCGTGCATTTATTTCTGCCTGGTTTGTTTTTTCTTTTTCTTCTTCTTTTCGTTTTTTTTTTTTCTTTCTTTGTTTCTTTCTTTCTTCTTGCTTTTTTTTCTTTCTCTTTCTTCTTTCTTCTTCCTTTTGCTTTCTTGTCTTTCTTTCTCTTTCTTTCTTTCTTTCTTCTTTTCTTCTTTCTTCTTTCTTTCTTCTTCTTCTTCCTTCCTTCCTTCTTCCTTCCTTTCTTTTTTCTCTCTCTCTCTTTCTTTCTCTTTCTTTCTCTCTCTCTTTCTTTCTCTTTCTCTTTCTTTCTCTTTCTCTCTCTCTCTTTCTTTCTATTTGTGTGTGTGTGTGTGTGTGTGTGTGTGTGTGTGTGCGTGTGTGTGTGTGTGTGTGTACATCAGAGGGCACTGTGTTCCTGTAGAGGACCAAGAGTGACTTCTGGAATCTTCCTGGGTTGCTTCTACCTCCTTCTGCTTTGCTCTGGGATGGTTACATTCTTAATCTAGTTTAACAGGAGAACTCATACCAACCCCCGAGGCCAGAGCTGCTGAGAGAGGGAGAAACCTCATCACTAGACAGCATGTCTGTCCAAGTATGCCGAAGAACGCCAGCTCTCTGAATCAGCTAAAGAAGTGTGGCAGTGGGTTCATGCTGATGGAATTCACTGGTCTGACCAGCTCCGTTTAGGAGCTGGAGATTCCTGGAGAGTGCCCACACTTCAGTAATGCTGGAAGGTTAAAGAGGCTAGATCCTCAGTGCCAGGGAAGAACGGCAGTAATAGGGGAAATGAGTCCCCCCCCACGAGCTCTTTCTTGTACTCTTATCTGGTCTGCCACTGGAAGGTACCTACTCTACCTGGATCTTCCACATCAGTTGGTGCCCTGCAGGCTTGCTCAGGAACCTGCCTTAACTATCAGTTCTTCACAGATGGGTCCAAGGCTCAGCCTGAAATGGTCAAGTTGACCCCCGTATCTAACTCTCACAGCAAGCCTTTGAGCAAGCCTAGGGAGATGATCTAATTGATAAGAAACAGCCATCCTAGGGTGGATGAGATCATTTCCTGGACAGGTGGGTAAACTGCAGAGAGTTGGTTGACTATGGAGGACTGGTAAGCTAGAAATTATGCCTCTCTCCGAGCTCTTGTGAATATAGCTGGTGGGTTCCCCCAGTTCTTGATGCTGATGTAACTCCCTGCCATAATAGACTGTAACCCAAAACCTTGAGCACAAGAAAAAAATTCCCTTGGCCCCTAAATGGTTTGCACTATGCGTTCATCATAGCAATAGAATAGTGAGGCGAAAGGACTATACTGGGCTTAGCTTTTAATCACAACTTCGTGGGCACATTTATGAATTTACAAAATCTGTTGTTTAATGTGGTGAAATATCACTCTGTGATCCTATGCTGCTACTGAAAACATGTTCCAAAGCAGACCGAGAGAACCAGGCATCGCAGCTGATGCAGGAGAATTACTTGAAGTTCAAGGCCGTCCAGTCTGTAGCATGAGCTTTGGGCTAACGGGTGTGAGGCCCAGTCTCAAAAAGGGACAGTCAGGTGTGGGGTGCTCCTCGCGGCGCTGGGGAGGAGGAGATGGGAGGATCAGGAGCTCTAGATTGGGTTAGTGGTCAGCCTAGGCCACATGAGCCTCTTGTCTTAGGAAAAGGAAAAAAAAAACAACAACTAAAAACACCCCAAGTGGACCATGAAATGAAGAACATGGACGCTGACCCCTGTTGGAAGCGGCATTGCCCGCACTAGGATCTCCAGCTGTCACGCATGAAGGTCAAGATTTGGCAGGATGCTCCGTGCACCTTTTCTCTTGCCTGTGCATCTCTGCCAGTCAGCCAGCCAGCCTCCAGGTCGGAGCAATGTCTCTCCTGACGTTCCTGGCATTTGGATGCAGCAGCGTTGTCCTGAGATCCTTCTGTGAGGGGTGTGGCCCTGCATTTGCTTTCTGGGGATCCCTTTCCATTCCTGCGTACGTCAGTATCAGAACTGGGGGCCCAGGGTTCCAGCATACGCGTGACATCAAAGGCTGCGGTCCAGAGTGACCTTTAGTGAACTCCTTTAGGGGGATGCTTTTGATATAGGGGGGCCCTTCAGAGAGCAGGGACCTTCTCTAGCCAGTCGTAAAAAGTGGTGCTGAGCTGTTATCAGGGATGTGCAGTGTCACGCTGACCATCTGGCCAATGGGGCGTATACCCAAGGAAGGCAATTTTTCAGAGAAGATGAGAGTTGAAGCCCGGACAGATGCCCCCAAAGGTGGGCATCAACACCCCTAGTATCACTGCTTTGTACAATGAATACCTTGGTACAGGGCCTGGGCTGTAGCTCAGTGGTATAAAGTATATACTAGTATGCATAGGGCCCTGGGTTCTTGTCCCAGCACCCCAGAAACTGCACGTCACATGCGTAAGCAGCACTTGCAAGATGGAAGTAGAAGGATGGTGAATTTAGGGTCAGCTACAAGCAAATGGGGGGGGGGAGAGGGAGGGAAGAGAAGGAGAATGCCTATTGAGCTGGTATAACTAAGCCAAAAAAAATAATAATAAAGCAAATTCAGGATGAACTTAAGCAACATGAATTCCTGATTCAATAAAAAGAAAGAGAAGGAGGAGAGGAAAAAACAAGAGTCAGGAATAACGGTTTCTGCCGCAGATGAGCTAGATGAGTCTGCTGCTTGCTCCCCTGGGATCCTTGGGGTTTAAGGCATAGCCGTCCCCGGAGATGAGGGGTATCTTCTTGACTACACAGTAGGGGGTGTGTGACTGATGTCACGCTTCAGATCCTGCCACAGTTGCTTCCGAAAGTCTCTCTTGTCACCACCTTACCAGCTCCGGTGGAAGCAAGTTCATAAACCTGGGGAGATGAAGCCACCAGACACACCTGTGGGTGTTTTGCACAGCACGTGGAGGAAGCGCGGGTTTCCCAAGTTGATCCACCAGGGGGCAGGCTGCACCCATCCAAGAGCTTTCCACATCCCTCTTGACTTCCCTTCTGTTTTGGCTCAGGTGACCCCAGAGCAGGAGGGCCTGGCCACGTGCCAGCTTGGCCTTTCCATGTGCCTGTTTCACCTGGTGGCTGCTTAGCTGGCTCCTCACCTATTCCGGGCGCTCTGGGCCGTTGCTCCTGAACTTAACTCTGACCCCTGGAGTTTCTGAAATGTCTTCACATAGAGTATTCTCATGAGCCACTTGGAAAAATGACTTTTTAATCATTGTTGTGACCACTTTTCGGAGGATGGGAGGCTACCAGAAGCTAAGTGGCTGGGCCGCAGTCACACAGTAAGTTATTGCTGGCACCAATGATGTTTATTAAGCACGTGCTATGGTCAATAATAAGGGCTAATGTATAAGCCCGGGGGTGGGGGGGGGAGAATATAATTCTAGAGGCTGAGGCAGAAGGCCAGGCTGATTTATACAGCAAGACCCGTCAAAGAAAGAAACAGAGAGAAATTGGAGTGAGGAAAGAGGAAGGAAGGAAGGAAGAAAGGAAGAAAGGAAGGAAGGAAGGAAGGAAGGAAGGAAGGAAGGAAGGAGGAGGGAAGGAGAGAGGGAGAGAGGGAAGGAGGGAAGGAAGGGAGAGAAGGAGGGAAGGAGAGAGGGAGGGAGGGAGGGAGGGAAGAAAGAAAGGATATAATCAGAATACATTATATACTTGAATGAAATTATGAAAAAGTGTTTTTTAAACTTTATTTTGTGCGTGTGTGCGTGCATGCGTGCGTGTGTGTGTGTGTGTGTGTGTGTGTGTGTGTGTCAAAGAGCACTGTGTGTCCCTATGGAGGACCAAAGGTGACTTCCAGAATCATCCTGGATTTCTGCTGTTTCCTGTCTGGCATTTTTACATGAGACCTGGGATCCGAACTCAGGACCTTCTGCTTATGAGGCTGAGTCAACCCTAAGCCATCTCTCCAGTCCTTAAAGAATTTTTTTTTAAATCTTATTATTATTATTATTTATTCAACTGTGCGCATGTGCATGTGCGTGTGTGTGTGTGTGTGTGTGTGTGTGTGTGTGTGTGTGTGTGTCTGTGTATGTGTATGTGTAGAACCACGGATGAATTTGCGAACCACCATGGACGCCTCCACCTCCTTCTGCCCCGGGATTCACAGGCTCCGCCTTACCAAGACCAGAAGCACAGGCCGCCCCCGCTTCCGCCTGGCGTCTATACGTGGGATCTGTGATCCGAACTCAGGACCTTCCACCTGCAAAGCGGAGGCTTAACCCCTGAGCTACCTCTCCAGCCCCTAAAGAATTTTTTTTCTTTTTTCTTTTCTTAGAATTTTTTTTTTTTTTAAGGAAGAAGGACATGGAGGAGAAGGAGTTAAGGCTAACTTAGTTCTATGGTAATTAAGACAATGAAGTATTGGACCGGACTGGACAGACAGGATTAAAGCTTATTAACTGCTTAGTCCAAAACTTCAATAGTTTTCCTAATTCTTGCCATTTACTTTTTTTTTTTTTGTCCAAGAAACAGTTCATTTATATGTTTTTGACACTCTAGAAAAAGAACCCAGGGTCTTCCCTCCTGTGCTTTTTTGTCTTGCTTCTTGGTGGTCCATGAAGCCACTTGAGGTCCTCAGTACCATGAAACCCCAAACTGAGGGTCTGTGGATGGAACAGATTGATCTGCCATTTTCCTGGGTCTTTGAGGGGCCCATCGCTGGGGAGGGGGGCGTGGGGTCGAGACAAGCTGCCGTGTTTTACCTACTCGGGAGGCTGGCGACGATTTTCCCAGCTCTGTGATCATCGGTGATTTGCGGTTCACCAGTGCCATATGCTTTCTCATCACAGTTAGACATGGGATAGTGAACCAGAACCGACGTGATCTCTGGACATCCCAGAGCGAAGCAAGAAGGAGGTAGAAGCAATCCAGGATGATTCTGGAAGTCATCCTTGGTCCTCCACAGAGACACACACACACACACACAACTACTAAATATAATATGGAAAAAAAAAAGGAAAGTAAAAACAAGTTCAGGTTCCGGGGATTGAACTCAAGCCTTTAGGCTTGCACAGCGAACACCTTTACTTGCTAAGCCATCTTGTTCGACCCCAAGAACACTTATCTCGGCACTTGGGAGAGTCTGGAGTTCAGGCATCCTTGCCTACTTAGGTGAGATCCTGTCCCAAAAAATTATCAACAAATCTGAGTTTAAACCCAGAGGCCCATATGGTAGAAGGAGATAACTGACTTCTGAAGTCGTCCCCTGACCTCCACCAGGCTCTCTCCCTCCCTCCCTCTTTGTCTCTCCTCTCTCTCTCTCTCTCTGCCTCCTCTCTTTTCTCTCTCTCAATATTTCTCTCTTTGCAAATGAATAAAATATTTTTTAAAAAGAAAAAAACAAAACAACAAAATCCAACCTAAGCCAACCAACCAAACACACAACAAAATCGTAACAACCCAAATCCCCACGAACCAAAAATCCCCACCGGGAACATCCCAGCGAGGCGGCGTTCTGAGAGGCCAAACAAGAAGACAGACGTGCACAGTCATTTCTGGCTCTGATGGAGAAAGGTTATTCCATCTGTCCTGCAGTCCCTTAATTCACCCACCTTTTCTCCTGAGATACACTCCCAGTCACCCGCCCAAGTTTTCTCTTCAGCTCTGGCAGGGCTTCTGTCTTGAGCCAGGACTGTCATTGAACACGTCAGCCCAGGGTTCATATTCTGCTCTGTTGTGTTCTAAATGCAGACCTGGATAAGTCACTTCATTTTTTGTGTTGCTTCCCGTATAAACCAGCGAGGTCAGAACCTGCCCTGCAGCATTGCATGTATCACCCAAGCCACCGTGGGACTCGCCTGAAGCAGTCACACATAACACGTAGCACATTCCCGCTGGAGACCCGAATCTCCTCTGTAAACTGGGAGAGGGTTCTCAGACATAAAATTATATCTAGGGCCACGTGGCAAAGTGCCTGGCGCACAGTAGGGCTCCCTTTTCCCAGTTTTCCTTGTGGAAAGTGGAGCTGGACCCAGAGCTTCACTGGTCCCAGGGGACAAAGGGAGGCGTTGCTCTCCAGTGCGAGGGTAACGAAGTAGCTCGTCCTGTCCCGAAGCCAAGGATCCCGACGCTGGATGGAACGGCCAGGCGACTGATGGAGCAAGATTGTGAAAAGACCAGACATGCTTGTGCAGGCATGAAGGGAACTCTGTGCATGGGAAAGTGGACTACACCCTTCTGGGCGAGCACTCTAATCCCTCAGCTATTTTCCCAGCCTCTTCTATTTTGTTAATTTTTGTGTGTGTGTGTGTGTGTGTGTGTGTGTGTGTGTGTGTGTATTTGAGGGCACTGTGTGTGCTCATGGAGGCCCAAGGGAGACTTCAGGAATCATCCTGGATTGCTTCTACCTCCTTATTGCTTTACTCTGGCTTTGCCTTCCAGGGCCAGAAGTACAGACCTCCGCCATTTCCATCTGACATGGGATCAGGGATCCAAACTCGGGTCCTTCTGCTTTCGAGGCAGAGGCTTAACCCCTGAACCATCTCTGCAGCCCCAGCTCTTTCTTTTTGCTTAAGACAAGAGCTTGCTCTGTATCCCAGGCTGGCCATTGACTCGTGATCATCTTGCTTTCTGGAGAATGTTGGGGTCACAGGGCTGAGCTACCATGCCTGGTTTTATATGGTGCTGGGGATCAAACCCAGGATGTGGTGCCTGGTAAACAACTGACCTCTCAACTGAGCCACACCCTGGGACTCTCCCTGGTTTTCTTGGGGGCTCTTGTCTTTCTTCCCCAGCTGAGGGCTGGAGGTGGGCGATTTGGCCTGTCTTTGCAACTTGATCATTCTGTCTAGTAATTTTCCAAGAGTGGGTACAGGCACCAGATTTTACGGTTGGAAGGACTCTTAGAAATTATACCTACTTACTGCTGACAATGACTGATTATTACAAAGACCTTTTAAACTCTTTAGGTCTCGTGTCCTCTAAGGGAATCTCAGGGTCAGGAAGTTTCTCCTCTAAGGCTTTTAAAAGCCTAGGTAGAAAGGTAATCCTAGATAAATATGCTAGTGAGCCCCAGAGAATTCATTCCTCACCCCAGTTCATTGCAGTGGTCTGGGAAGACCAGAAACAACAGCCAAGTGTTGGCTTCATCTGCTTGTGCTGATGTGATTAGAGCCGCAGGGCACAGGCCTCAGGGTCTCTTAGCTTCTGGAAACGCTGCCCACTGACCTGGAAAAGACAGGACCAGGTTAGTCTGGGAGCCAGCTAGAGACCACCTACACCTCGGTCAACTCCAGTAGCTGTGTTCTGATATGTGCCCCTAGACCCCAATGGTCACCTCCCAGGAGAGAGCCAAGTGAATGCAAGTTTGGAGGGGAGACGTTCATCCGCAGTCTTCCAATCCCTTCGATGCTCAGCACCAAAGCATCTAGGTGCCGATACTCATATGCTTCTGATGGTGGTTTTCCAGCAGTCGGACTTAAAACTTTGCTAAAAGGCTGGACATGGCGGTGGAGGCCCACAATAGTTCCTCTGCATGGTTGTTGATAAAATATGACCAAACAGGTAATGAGGTGTATTAGTCAGGTTCTCTAGAGATGCAGAATTGACACAATGAATATATGTGTATATATGTGTGTGTGTGTATGTATATACACACACACATATATATATATATATAGAATGTATTGAGTTGGCTTACAGATATGGCCGAGGTAATCCAACAATGGCTGCCAGTAGCTGCTCAGTTCGGTAGTCAAGTGGGTGATGGCTGAAGGCTGGAGAATTCCTAGAGTCTTTAGTCTACTCGACCGACTTGGAGGGTTGAAAGGCTAGAGGGTCGAAGAAAGTGGGCAGCTGGAAGGAAGAGCGATTTGTAGCACAGCTGCAATAAGCATCTTTTCCTTTGGGACTCCTTTTTATATGATGCAGTACTGGGAGGATCCTCTGAGATCTTGGAGATTCTGTTGGGATCTAGGGTGGGTATAATCCTTGAAGGTGGTCTCAGTTGATCCTTCCAGGTGTGGCTTCAGCCCAACTTAGTTAATACTGGGTGTGTCAAGTTGACACCCAGGCTTAACTATCACAGAGGGGTTTTACTCTCTCATGATAGTCGAGTTATAGTTGCTTGTCCAGCTTGTCAGGAGAGTCCACACCAATATCAAGGGCCAAGAGAACTCGTCACAACATATCCACATAAAGGCTGAGAAGGGGACAATCCTCACTTGCCAGACCAGCATGTCTGGCCAAGTAAACACAAGGATGCTGATTTTCTCAACCAGTTCCCTCCACCTTATTCACTTGTCCAGGACTTAGTCCTGCCCCGTATGGGCTGGACCTTCCCATCAACTAAACAACTCCTGCAGGTTTACACTGGACTTAAATCAACTACTAATTCTCTACAAATATACTCAAAATTTGACACCTGTATGTAACTATGATCCCAGAGTTCAAGAGGCTCAGACAGTAAGATCATGAGTTCAAATCTAGCTTGGGCTCCAAGCATGTACTCCTAAACCTTTGCTTGGAATTTTAACAGGTCTGCTGGCCATCCTAGAGTCTGCCCTTGAAAGCTAGTTTGAGAAGGACTCTGGTGGGGATCAGGTGTCAGGGAGGGGCAGGACAGACAAGAGAGATTCAAGGGAGTGTGGCTATCATTCAATCATTTAGGCCCATATGTAAACACTTATGATGAACACTTATGATTGTGTATGCTTGAAAAAGTAAGTACCGCTTTGTAGATACAGGTGTCAACTTGAAAATTGCAAGCTGAGCTTTGGGCACATCTGTAAAGAGTCAGTAATCAAGGAAAACCCTAAGCGACCTTTCAAGAGAGTATCTAATATTGGCATTCTTTATTATATTTGGACAGATTTGCAGCCTGGCGAGTGAGCTTTGTCCCTCCCTCAGCAATGGATATGATGTGCCCAGTTCCCTCAGCTCCTAATGCTGATAATGAGCTTTCCTTCCAGTGACTGGACACTTGTAAACCAAAATAAAGCTTCCTTGTTTCCATAAGCCATTTGGTCGTTGATTTATCAGCAACATGCAGGCAAACTGTGACACACTTCAAAATCAAAAGCCTGAGAGAGATGTGTTGAGTCGCTTCTTGTTGCTTGTCCAAAGCACAGCAAGTTCTAATCCGCCACAGGGGAGAGATGGGGTTGAAGTTGGGATGCTGCCATAGTTGGGGGGTGGGAGGGCTTTGTTGATGCATGGGAGGAGATGAGTTAATTCCTAAGATACCTTTCACCTTTTCTGCCTGCCTGTCAGTTTTACTATCATGGTTCCTTTAGTTGTTTTGCTTGCTTCTGGAGACTGTCTCCCGTGTAGTTCAGGCTGTCCCTGAACTTACAATCCCCTGTGCCCATCTCCAGAGTGGTAAGAACACAGGTATGCACCACCACATCCAGTGTAATGTAGTTTCCATCGTAACACATTTAATCTCTTTTCACATTAGAATCACTGACATTTTATCTTATTTTTTACATTTATTTGTTTATCGTGTGTGTGTGTGTGTGTGTGTGTGTGTGTGTGTGTGTGTGTGTGTGGTGTGTGTACATAGGTACCCGCATACCACACTGCATGGCCTCAAGTGTGTAGGTCAGGAAACTCAAAGGAGCTGGTTCTCTCCTTCCGTCATTTGGGCTTTGTGGATCGAACCTAAGTCATCAGGCTTGGTGGTAAGCACATTTACTCGCTGAGCCATCTTGCCAGCCCGATTTTAAAAATATTAATGAAAGGGCTGTACCTACTGAAATTTTCACTTAATATGAGACAGGACCTTGTCATGAGTTGAGTTTTGTTTCTTTGATTTTTAAGTTTAAATAGCTTTATTGGGGTGTAAT
This sequence comes from Typhlomys cinereus, assembly GCA_023101885.1. Lineage (NCBI taxonomy): Eukaryota > Metazoa > Chordata > Mammalia > Rodentia > Platacanthomyidae > Typhlomys > Typhlomys cinereus. The sequence goes on along the minus strand of JALPQD010000512.1, from coordinate 1,211,175 downwards.
CAACACAAAATGCATGTGAAATGTGGTTTTAGACTCCATCCTATGCCACTCCCTGGAACCACTGATGAAGAGACTCATTGAATTCTTTGAGTCCCACATCCTTAGAAGAAATCCTGAGGCCTGGAAGTTTGTCCTTAAGGCTTCTGCCCAGGCTGAAAGTTGGGCCTGAAGAACGTGGGGAGCTTGCTTTGTCCCCTCCCCCAGCTCACTGCGATATACTCCTTTCAGGAGGACCAGGAGAAACAGCCGAGTGTCGACCTTTTCCTTCATATTAGTTCTAAAATTTTCTATCAGTGGCCAGTGAGCAGATTCAAGGGGTAAGATGCCTACACGCAGATGTGGCCACCTGAGCTCAGTCCCTAGAAGTAGAAAGGGCTGAAAGGAGGGAACTGACTTCCAAAAACTGCCTTCTGCTCTCCACGTGAGTGCCGTGATATTCTTTCTCTTTCTCTCTGTCTCTTTGTCTCTCTCTCTCTCTCTCTCACACACACACACACAAACATGCAAAAATACATAAATAAAATTGTTTTTAAAATTTGAGAGCTGGTGAGACAACTCAGTGGGTTAAGGTGCTTATTACACAACCCCAAAGACCTAAGTTTGATCCCCAGAATCCACATAAAAGTAGATGGAGAAAACCAACTCTACAAAGTTGTCCTCTGACTTCCATACATGTGCAGTGTGTGTGTATACACACATTCACTCTTTTTAAGCTAAATTAATTAATTAAGTAAATTTAAAAAATGAGACCAGGTTCATGTAGCTGAGGCCAGCCTTGAACTCCTGATCCTCCTGCCTTCATTCCCCCAAATACCGACATCCCTGGCAAAAAGTCTTTGTGTGTATGTGTGTGTGTGTGTGCATGTGCGTGTGCCTGCTCATAGAGCTGAAGATCGATTCCAGATCCCAAAAACCTCACACATACAGCAGACATTTTACTTGTAGGCTGCGTCTCCCTTCTCAGAGCCCTGATGGTCTCCCCGTCGTAAACATTTCCTTTCAAGCTGATATGCTGCTACCAGTCTCAGGTGTGTTAGAGTCCTTCCCTTCTGGTTGGTGGATCATCAGCTTTTCTTGGCTTGTGTGTGCTCCAAAGATTGTTCTTCCTAATTCTTGGATTTTTTTTTTTTTTGAGACAAGGTCTTATACATCCCAGACTAGACTTATACTGACTTTAGTGAATTCCCTCTGTATCATCTTGAACTTCTGATCTTCCTGCTTCCATCTTCTAGGCACTGGGAATACAAGCATGCACCACCCACACCTGGTTTATGGGATGCCGCGGGTGGACCCAGGGCCTTGTATGCTCACAAGCGACATCCCTACTCCGGGGGAAAGCATGCACTGTCAGTATTTGGATGACATCATGCAGAAAACACCTGTGGATGTCTTGCAGCTCTTCCGTGTTCCCGTCTGTCTCCTCTCTATTGATACTCTGCCCTGTGCATGCTATCTGACTCAACTTCCCTGAACTCTGCAGGACTGTCTAGGAACTCATTCCCCATGCTGCAGCCTACAGATTCTCTCCAGAGAGCTATGTGGGAGAATGGCAGGGCTCCCACACACTTGATCCCCCCATCACTTTTCTTGCACACTAGCTCGTTGTATGTGGGGAGGGGAGGGTTCTTTTGTCATTGCTTGTTTGTTTTTCTCACTCAATGCCCAGGCTGGCCTGGAACACTCTTCCTGATCGATTCTGAGTTCTGGATTATAAGGTAGGTGTCACCATGTCCACCTGCACTGGTGGCTGTTCAGTTTGGCGCTTAGTTGTTGAAGGCAGGAAGAGAAATTCAGAGCTGTAATAGTCAAAGGCAGAACTCGCCTGGCTAGTGAATCTTTTTTTCCTTCCCCAGGTAAAAGTATGAGTGTGTATGGCACAGCTGGAAGTCACTGTTGTCTATTTGTGGGCATCAGAGTTTCAGCCACTGTGGCCAGCCTTTTCCTGCCCCTTGAACCACCTCCAGACTCAATCTTGTCAACACTCCCTGACTTTTACCTGAAGCCCAAGAGAGATTCTAGTATTTGGTGCTTATCAGGAGTAACTTCCTGCCCTGCACACCTCTGTCAGAGAGACAGCAGACATCCTGAATTACTATCAGTCTTGAGAATAGCAAAGAAAGGAAAGAAGACAGGGCAAAGGAGATGTGAGAATGATACTTGTGGAGGGTGGTAGGATATCATAGTCATGGAACAGAAGATGCTGCCCATGGGAGGGGGGTTCAGTAGGTATTGTGTTAAGTGTGAGGATCTGAGTTCAGATTCCCAGAACCCAGGTAAAAAGCTGGGTATAACTCCAGAATTGTGGCTGGGGTGACAGGAGAACTGTTGGGGTTTGCTAGCCCCTGGCACTGACTCAGGCTCAGAGAGAGACCATGTTTCAAGGAATAAGGCAAGAGAGATAGAGCTGAAAATCCAACGTCCTCCTCTGGCCTTGAGGTGCATGTATGTAACACGCACCCAGACTAAAATGAAGTAAAATAAAAAGACCTTTCTTTGGTTGCAGAGATGAAATAAATGTAAGCTAGCAAAAATAAAAAGGAAACCGGCAAATAAACCTATCTTTCAGCAGTCTAGGCTGGCAGTAAAGGTGGTTGAATCATTGCCTCCACGTCCTCCTTAGGGACCAGAGAGCCATGACATTAGTCACGTATGGGAAGCGTTTTACCTAAGTGGCTTCTTTGCTTAAGTCAGATACCATCTGTACCACAGGAGTCGGGCATGGCGGGGCAAGCCAGTAATTCCAGCTCTTGGGAGGCTGCGGCAGAAGGATGACTGCAAATTTGAGACTAGCCCCGGTTGCAGTGAGATTTTGCCTCCTTAATAATAAGCACACAGGGGCTGGAGAGGTGGCTCAGGGGTTAAGCTTCTGCCTTGCAGGGGGAAGGTCCTGAGTTCGGATCCTAGACCCCATGTATAGACGCCGGGCGGAAGTGGGGGCGGCCTGTGGTTCCGGTCTTGGTAGGGTGGAGCCTGTGAATCCTGGGGCAGAGTAAACAAGGAGGAGGTGGAGGCGTCCATGGTGGTTCCCGAATTCGTCCGTGGTTCTACACACACACACATACACACGCACACATGCATATACCCACAATTGAATAAATAATAATAAAAAATAATAATAAGCACGCAAACTCTTGGGGCATTGAGTTAAGAGGTTAGGGTACTCAAGAGGGTCACATGTGGAAGATAAAATTTGTGCCTTTTCTTTCTACTTCTGACAACTATTAACCCAGATGGGCTCCCGCCCCAGGCACATTTTGGTTGTTTTTGCTTTTTACTGTAATACGGGGGATGGAACCTGTGGCTTGACCATGCTAGGCAAGAGCTCTAACCAGCAAGCTCCAACCCCAGCCCCGCATTTATATTTTAATTAAAATTTTTATTTATGTATGGGCTGGGTGCAGGTAATGGAATTGCTTGTCCCAAATGCATGAAACCCGGCATTCAATCCACAGCACCACATAAACCACGTGGTGGTGTTCATCTGTAATATATACACTTGGGAGGTAGAGGCAGGAGGATGAGAAATCAAGGTCTTCTTCATTACACAGTCCAGTTTGGCACATAAGAAATCCTATTTCAAAAATCATCAAAATGTAATATATAGAAAATATAAAAAAGAGACTCAACTTTTAGGGTTAAAGTGTAGCTCAGAACTTGCTTTGCATATGTTAGGAACTGGGTATGATGCCCAATATTACAAAAAATATATAAAATAATAAAGTTTAAAAATCAAGTGCAGCTTTAAGCTAAACCAAGTACCCCCACTTATCTAGCTAATACCCAGATCAAGAAACAGGGTAAGAAGGACAGCTCAATGGGTAAGGTACTATCATGGTTATGTGCAGGTGTCAACTTGATGGGTGAGGGTTTGAGCTCTGGGCACATTTGTAGAGAATTAATAATTGGGTTAAGCCCAGAGCAAACCTGCAGGAGATTGTCTAGTTGATGGGGTAGACCCAGCCCATGGTGGGTGGGACTAGGCCATGAAGGGGTGAATAAAATACGGAGAGCTGGTTGAGGAAGTTGACATCCTTTTGTACACTTGGCCAGACATGCTGGTCTGGCAAGTAAGGATTGTCCATCTCTCAGCTGTTGTGTAGAGATGGTGTGGCCAGTTCCCTCGGCCCTGGTGTTGGTGCAATACTCTCCCGTCAAGCTGGACTGAGAACTGTAACCAGTAATCATAAGAGAGAATAAACTCCTTGTTCCCTTAAGCCGTTTGATGGACATTTATCAGCAAGCATGCAGGCAAACAGCAATAGGTGCCTAGTTGCAAACCTGGTGAACTGAGTTCAAATCCTGAAAGTCCAAATGGTGGAAGGAGAGAACAGACTTCTGAAAGTTGTCTTATGACCACCAGTAAATAAACAACAACAATAGAAAAAGAAACAGACCAATATAAGTTCACTAACATCTCATGGCCACTGAGTGGACAAGATGAGTCAGAGGGTGAAGGTGCTAGCTGAGAAGACCTGAGGATCTGAGTTCAATCCCAGGAATCCATGTCAAGGTGGCAGAAGAGAACCAACTGCTGAAAGCTGCCCTTTGACCTCTGAATGTGCACAATGGCATGCATATATGCTCTTATTCACATGTGCATGGTGAATGTTTGCATCACGCGTGCACGTGCACACACACACACACACACACACACACACACACACACTCAGTGCTAGCTAGCACAGAGGCATTTCGGGTGCCAAGGACAGGATCACTTAATTGAGGATTCCTGTGGGCTCCTGAGAACCATAATCCCCCTGAAATTATAGGCAAATACCTTCCTGAGTAGAGCACATAGTCCCTTTATCAGATTCCCACAAGTCTGGGAGCATCAGAGCCCCATTTACAGACTCTGAAGACTGGCTCACAAGTTATTCACTCATTCATTCATTTATTCATCCATTCATTCATTCTCTCATAGAAATCAGAACACAGGAGCAACAGCGGCTACTTGAGAACTTAGTGTATCAGGATTTTTGGCCTTTTCCCTTTGGCTATTATAATTCTGGAATGCACATTTCGTAATTTCCCTTTTACAGCTATGGGAAGAGCAGCTGAGTCTGAAGTACCCAAGGACCTGCATTACGTTTACAAGAGCCGGCCTTCCGCATGGGATCTGCTGCAGAAGCCTGTGCCTTTGCTGACAGACCACAGTGGCATCCATAATGTCGTTGCCTAATTTCTGATGAAAACAAGTCCAGCTTGAAATACCGGGCTAAACAGGAAAGAGTGAAATCAAAAGCCGTTTTTTTTTTTTTTTTTTACACAATTCGCTCCTAACCAATAGGAACTCATTGTAAAGGTGAAAGTACAGCCTTTGAAAGGCGCACTTTGCCTCCTAGAGGTGTGGCCTCCTTAGGTTTTCTCAAGTAGGAGTGACTATCTAGCCACAAGCTGTCCTGACGCTCATGCCACAGAATGTTTATGATTGGCTGCTGAACACAGCAACATTTGAATTTAAAGGAAAACCAAAACAAGGAAGGGCTCCTTCCGAAAGATAAAGCTTTGCTGTGAGAGACGCCAACTGGAGCCAGAGATTAGGGGCTGACTCTGTGTTCTAGGGTTAAAACCAGCCTCTTCACCAAGAACCAGCCTCATTTTAAACGACGAAAGACTTACATATGCTCTGATGAGAAGCCAGTGTCAGTCCCCTTTTTAAGATGATATGAAAAGATGTAAAAAACCATACACATGAAGGCACTTTCTAAAGCTACAAAAAAGTTATAAAAATGCTAATTAACTGCACATTTATAATTTAAGTTTGGATTTTAAAAGTTTTGACACCTGTATATCCATGCAGGTTATTCTTCAGCGTGAACAGTGTGAACGAAGGCATTAAGACAAAAAAGCCATGACAGGAGCGGTGGTGGCTTGACCTGCTTTCTAATCACTGGGGACATACATGGTGGCATCTCTTGTCCCTCTGGGCACGAAGGAGGCTGTCTGCTCAGCCATAAATGACAGATCCTACAAAAGAGGGGAAAAAATGAGCTACAGAAAGGTTCTTCATAGTAAAGAAATTACAGCCTAATGCTATCATGGAGAGTCTTTAAACATGGCAACGTACGCCGCTGAGTCTAGATTCTTAGCTGCACGTGAATGAACACTGCCCCAGCAACACGTGCTGCTCTCATACAGGGAGCACATTATTTAGCAGGAGAGTCACAAGAAAATATCAGAGAAGAGCCTGTAATTCAGCCATCTTTCTCAGGAACAGCTGTTTCAGACAACAGTTTAGGAGATAAACCCAAAAAACATACTTGAAGTCTCAGGTCCTCTTGGCCCTAGGAGTAAAATACTATCACACTTCTTGCAGAACCACCAAAGCAATTAGGATTTGAAGGGGTATTTTTTGTTGTTGTTGAAATTCACTTTATTTAAAAAAAACAAACGAACTCGAGAACAATAAATTACAGTCATTTCCCCTTTTATAAATTCTTCATAAAATATATTTGACAATTTTAAAAGAAAATTTCAAAAGTTGCTTTTGCTTCTTAAATGCTGATGATGTATTTGCTGACTTGTGTCATGCTGGTGAATTATTCTGTAGCTGCTACAATAGTTTGATTAGTAACGTTGTACAATTAAAAACAAACCAACAAAAACAAAGAGAAAAATAGACCTGCAGAAATAACTATTCCGTGTGCTATTTATCTGACACTTAACACTTACTCCATTGGAATGACCAAGTATCCCTTAGCACCAAAAGTCTACAGGAACCCCATCTTCTAAGTGACAGCCAGTGCAGAATAACATTTTAGGAACTAACTGTACAACCCTATAGTTAACGGGACACAACTGCCTACAGGCTTATTTGAATTATTTGGTCTTTTTTATTTCAATTAAGACAAAATTCATAAACCTCCATCAGCCATGGCAAGAGACTCTATGAGGGATAATTGTTGAGTACCTATTATGGGCAAGGCACTGTGCACAAATGCTTGACTTCATTTCCTTCTAGCAAATATCTGGTATTTTCAAGTTATTACCTGTCAACTTTCACCTCTCACTTGTGACTAGAAAAAGTGCATGTTCAATGCCATTTTTAAATTGTTCTCTTACTGATTAAAGATTAGTGCTGACACACAGTAGGTACTTAATAAAATACCTCTGATTGACTGAAAGAACAAAGAAAGAAAAAGAAATTGCTATCCTTTTGCTTGGTATAAGCTGTTTTAGAATACGAGGCTTTGAGAAAATTCTAGAAGAAATTTTCCAGTCACCTCATGCCCTTCCTACTAATGAAAGACTTCTGGGTCTACTGCTCAGTGTAAAGCGCTTGTGCCTCATGTGCAAGGCCCTGGGTGTGACCCCCAGCACCACATGCAGCTAGAACAAAGCAGGCAACTAGATTATACTCATTATTTTAGATGAGGTGGGGCCAACCACTCTGTGCTTAGGAAAGCCTGGCTCCAAGCATATGGGATTTGCACAGCCAGGAAGCAATGCTGTCATCTGTCAATCAGTCTGCTGAACTGCCACATTACTAACAAGACATCACAATGACACTGGTCTAATTTCCAGTAGTTCAATCCCCTCGGTTAGATGTGCCTTAAATTAATCTGGTGATCCAATGGTCAATTACCATGAAGCTGTGGTATTTTTTTTCTCCACCTCATATTTCCATGAGTTCTTTCATTTAAGTTTGAAGGTGGTATTTTTTTTTTTTCCATTTGAAGAGGCTTTGTTTCAGTAAAACCTTTCAGTTCACATTTTTCAATTTCCAGATTAAATAACATAGCCTACAAATATTACATTCTTCATCTTTTTGGTGATGCTTTGCCTTTGATTACCCTCAGAACACATTTTGTTTTGTGGTGCTAGGGCTTGAATCCAGGGCCTTGTACACACTAGATAAGCATTCTACTACAAAGCTACAGCCCCAACCCTTTGAACACATTTTAAATGAAGGAAACATTAGCACTGTTTAAAAGTTCAGAAGTAGAGGAGATTGTGAAAACTATTAATAATTTCAATTACTTGGGTGGGCTTGGAGTTCAGTGGTCGAGTGTTTCCCTGACGTGTTCCTAGGCTCTAGTCCCATCCCCAGCATGGGGAGAGTCTAGGGCTTCATAACGTTTAACATAGATACTTATTTCACCTTAGAACGAACGCTCTATTTTAGGAAAGCATTCTTTTCTTCGAGCTTCCCCCATGAACAGGAAAACAAGATGGAGAGACAACCATACAGTTAAAATTTAAGAGGAATAATGGTCTCTTGATTTCTGACATGGACCATGGCAAGTGATTGCATAAAATGACAACTTTTCTACTTGAAAAGCAGTTGATGGCACAGTATTGTATCCACTTGCCAAACTCGCACTTTGGAGAAAAAAAAAAGTGACCAGTGTTTGAGATAACAATTACCACAACATCACTGTCTCAAATGAGACAGGAGAAAACAGTGTGAGCGCCAAAGTGAAAGGGATTCCAGTGATCCAAGGAGAAACCATACGGGGCGGGTGGTGTGCAGGTCAGGCTCATTGGTTTCAACCTTGTGCTGAGACTTTGAAAATTCTTAAAAGTTAATATATCAAGTATTATAGTTTATTTAGAGCAATGTTCCCACAAGCAGAACTTCACGCTGAGGCTTTTATCAGCGTGCAGATGCTCAAGCACATAGGCCCCGTGCAATGGCTGAGCCAGCTGAGTGAATGCTCCCTTCTGAGCCAGCAGCTTGCTTGCCTGTCTACTACTGTAGGGCTCATGACAACCTCAACTCCAACAGCCACAGGGGACGGAGAGCTCAAACCTACACCAGCAGCTCCAAACTGCTTCTCTTCAATTATGTTCAGTCATTTTGACCCTCCAAAATAATGCTTTCAAAAAGAACTGTATATTAAAGAAAAGAAAAAGCCTTAGTATGTTTTCAGTAGAGGAAGGGAGAGGGAAGGGGAGGGGAGGGGAAGGTTTATTTTTTGACACCGATTTCACCAGCAAATCTCAAAAACCCGAACCTGTATCAAATAATTTAAACAGAAGTGGCATTTTCTTCATGTGGAATGCAAAATGCACACATTCACATACTTACGTATACATAAATATATACATATATGTTTCCTTTACAAAGCTCTGAAGGTTGCATTACCCGCATGCAAGCCTCTTCTTCCACGGAAGTGCCTAATACTGACAAGGAATGTCTAAAATACTTAAAGACATACTTCCAGAAAACTGGACTCTCTTCTCTTCTTGGCTCTTAGGAGAATTTTCCTGACAAACTTCTACCAATGATCATCATTAAAAAAATTTTTTTACACCCACATTGGTAATTCAAATTCAAAACATACTAATAAGATGGCCTGCTTGGATTAAGAAAAATGAGGAAAAAGAACTACCCCACAACACAATCTAAACCCTTAGGAGGTGGAGTTGAGCTTTTTGCATTCTTTTTCGGCCATATAATGTTGCATCACTGTGAAACCAGAAGCAGCTTGTTGCCCGAGATGCTTACAGACAGGATGTCACGTTTCCCAGCTGCTGTCTTTAAATGCAATTTGTACTAATCGGAGTTCTAGTTCAAACGCATCTGGACGGTCCTGAGGGTTTGCAGCCAGCATCTCCTTAATCAGTTGTTTCATTCGCCCATTCATAGACTTTTTCTTCACAGGAATGAGAAGTTCCATCTTGGGGTTTTCCAGAAGTGCCTCCCCAACAGGCACAATTTCAGTTCCTTGTTTTACATAACTCCCCAAGAGTTCCTTCTTAGTCTCTGTGTCTATGAATGTGATCCTTTCCAGCATTGCCCAGATGATAATCCCCAGAGCAAAGATGTCGGCTTTTGCTGTGTAGTGGCCTTCCCATACTTCTGGGGCCATGTAGAAGTCCGTCCCGCATGCCGTGGAAAGGAAACACTTGTTCACACTGACTGGTTCTTCTGGATTCTGCCCAGATGCCGAACAAACCTTACTTAGGCCGAAGTCGGCCACCTTCAGGGTAGGCTCCAAGTCGCTGGTATCCAGCCTGTTTTGCGAAATCAAGATGTTGTCAGGCTTCAGATCACGGTGGATGATCTGGTTTTTATGTAAGAATGCCAGGGCGCTGCTGAGCTGCAGCATGAAGCTGGTGTTAGTTTTACGGTTGGGTTTCCTGGACAACAAGTATTCATTCATGTCTCCTCCGTCACAAAAATCCATCACAAACCACAAATAATAGGCGCTTCTGGGATCAAAGGCAATTTCTCCTTTTAGTGAAGTCTCTACAAGCTGGAAGGGGTGGAAAAAAAAAATTATACAAGTCTAGTGTAGAAAGAGTAACTGATTCAAAGGCTAAATCAATCTGCAAGGTATTTTTTTTCCCTTCAGTCATGAGGATTGAACCAAGGGCCTAGGCAAGTCTCTATACCACAGCTTCTTAACCTGTTGAGTGTGTGTGTGTGTGTAGGGGGTAGTAGTGAGAGGTGTCATGAAACATGAAAATAAAAGGTTTCTGAATGTGCAGCTACCAACAGTTAAATAAACTTGTATTTTTAAGTGTGCACAACAAGAACTTTAAAATTTTTTTCTACCATCATTCACCAGTATGCAAACATTACTTTATCTTTGGATTACATTGTTACATTGTTTAATTTTTGTATTTTTTTTTTCTTTTTTGAGATTCAGTCTTATGTAGCCTAAGATGGCCTTGAACTCTCTGTACCCCAGGCAGGTCAAACTCAAGAGGATTTCAAGTTTGAGGCTAGTCTGGGCTATATAGCTATTAATAGTTTGAGGCTGACCTGAACTATATATTGAGACCTTGCCTCAATAAAAGAAAAAAGCTAATTTAGAAAATTGCCGTTTGAAACCAAATGTGGTGGCACAAATCTGTAACCCCAGTGCTCCAGAAGCAGAGACAGGAGGATCACTTCAAGTTCAGGGCCAGCCAGGACACAGTGAGCCACTGTCTCAGAAATCTTAACCCAAACAAACAAACAAATAAAACCTTGCTATTTGAGTTGATGCCTTGAGTTTCATAAAATACAGCAAATGAACTCTTATTTAGGCCTAGGGTAGAATTTCCCACAATTTCTGAAGTGGCCCTAGACATAATCTGTCACTTTGTACCATGTGTTGATGTGAAACAGTCTCAGCAGTGATGCTTCTAAAACCAAGGTAATGACCAACTCTGAATAATACTGAAGATACTCGACACAGAGCATCAAATACTTAGCTAAGGTTAAACTGATGTAGAAATAAATAAGCATATCCATCTCATCAGTAAGTAAATCAATTTCACTTTATGGTAAAATTGTATGTATAGCAATGAATTTACTTAAAGTCAACTTCCTTATAACTTATCAGCATATGTTCAGTTTGTGTATCTGTTTCATATACCTATATACCAGGATTATGGAAACATTTCTCAGGAGAGAAAGTCATGAATGGAAGATGAAAAAGTTCTGTGTGTACCCCTGCCCCACATCTCCACTCTTAAGTAGAAACCCATGAGTATTTTACTTGGTTAGTGTTTTTATATGTCACTTTATCTTAATTTCAGTACTTCAAAATATGGCTTTGTTCTTAATGAATACCCAAATCTCTAAATCTAGACAAAATAGCTGTACTTTGGGAAGCACCCAACTGACCTACTTTTACTATATGTATCAATCAGTGCAGCTAGACTTGCAATACCACCTAGCTCATCAACTTTGTGCAGATTAAAATATGTATAGAGCTTTTAAAACATTTGCTATATGAATCTTTTTCAGATCAATGGTTGAAATAAAAAAAAAAAAAACCAAGAGCTGAAGAATGAGTTAACTTGTAGCTTCATATTTTGGTGGACAGAAGTGGAAAACACTCTGCATGCCACGTCCCTCCATAGTGGACAGTGGCAATCACAGAGATCTATAGTTGTTCCTTTTGCATGTGTTTTCCTTGTTGCATGGGTGTGCCAGTGAGACAGACAAAATGAAAGAACAGAAAGGTTCATACCGCACAACTATGTACTGGATGCACCATTTCTAAACATACTTCTCCTTTTCTGTCTTTAGCCTAAAATGAAAATTTCTTACATAGCCTTGTGCAATACAGAATTCAAGTACTCAAAGAATGGTTTAGAAGCTAGGCATGGTGATACATACTTGTAACCCCAGCACTTGGAAAGTGGAGGCAGGTGGAGTGTTTGAGGTCAGCTTGGACTACAAAGCAAGACTATCTCAAAAAAAAAAAAAAAAAAAGATTGGGAGGGAAAAGAAAAGCCACAAAACAGATACTCTGTATTTGATACTTTCCTGTATGTGTGTATAAACAAACTTATTGTTTTGTGGAAAGAGTTATCTTGGGTAGATGAGGTTGGTTTCAAATTCCTATGTAGCTAAGAATGACTCTGAACTTCTAACCCTTCTGCTTCTGTTTTATCTCAGGAGTGCAGAGACTACAGCTACTTCATTCCCAGCCATTTGGTCCTATGTTTTTATTCCTTTCTTTTCTACAAATTTCAAGAATTACAAAAACTATTTTTAGTATGAGATCATATGAAAACAACCAGGGGCTTCTAGGTGAAGCTGCTAAATGCAGTGTCCACCTATTCTCATGATGTGAAGCAATTCAATGACACTAGCATCAGCTTTAATATAAATCTTTATTTATTTATTGTGTGTGTATATATGTCAAAGTGCACTGTGGGGGACCAAAGGTGACTTCAGGAATCATCCTGGATTGTTTCTACCACCTTTTTCCTTTGCTCTGGGATTTCCTAGGCGCTGCCCACTAAGAAGTGCAGGCCACTGTTTCTGCCCAGCAGTTTTTTATGTGGGACCTTGGATAGGAACTCAGGAACTTCTGCTTATGAGGCAGTTTTAACCCGAGCCATCTCTCCACCCACCTAGTGTCAGCTTCTTAATGAAACATTAAACTGTGTGTTCAGGCTGCTACCAATTTCTTTACATTGTTTTTACTACTTTCTTTTAGTTCTTAAAACTTACCTGTCTTTTGCTTTTAGACTGGTGTTAAATGCAGTATTTTTTGCCTTTCTCAACTACTTATCTAGCTAATGTCTGCTAAAACCTATAAGATTAAACAGTTTGGAATTACTTTTTTTTTGGATGGCATCTCACTCTACTTGACTGGCCTAAAACTTGCTATGTAGTCCAAGCCAGCTTCTTCCTCCCTCTGTATGCTAGGACAGCAGGTGTGTGCACCATGCCTAGCTAGTTCATAGTTCTTGAACCCTAGCGTCACATCAGATTCCCTATGACATTTTCTTATAAGTGCATTGTAATTCTTATTCATGACACTGACCAAGTTATAAGCTGCCACTAAGTTCCTAGGCACCAGACTGTCCTCTGTTGTTTTACATTTTCTCCTAAGTGAGGTATTTAACTATCAACATTTTACTGAGAAGTGAGAACAAGGAAGTGTCTACCCAGAAAAACAAATCAAAATTTGTATAGGTAATGGAGAAGAGCACATGGAGGGACTCTGATTATACTGCAGTTTGCTTTCACTAGCTGTAATAAAGGCACTTGCCAAATATTTGGTCAACTAAATAAATCCACAATAAAGACAATTTTAATATGGGCACTTATTTCCATGGTCCAAAATTTGTTCTGCATCACCTTTGATTTTGACAGTGCCTATGGAAGGCAGATTTTATTACCCCAAAACACAAAGGAATAACTTCTGGGAAAATTGTATTATTTATTCAAGGTCATTCTGATTGAAAAATTACCATCAGTCAAATACAGGTTTGCCAAGCTTCAAAGGTAAAAGAGATTTGCTAAACAAAAAGTTAAATTAAAAAATTGGCTCAAATTTGACAGTACTTTTACACCTTAAATCCCGGAAAGACCAACTAATACCAAGTTAGTCTATGGCTGCCAGATCTGGACTGGCACTAAGCCAAAGGTCTTAAAGTTTTTAATCTTCCTATCAAAAGAGATTATATATCCAATTCTCTAAAACTGAATGTGAAGTTGACAAGATTGTATTCACTTTTAGAAAGGAATGTAGATTGTTGAATATGCCTAAACATCTGTGTGCAATCCCTAGCAACATCGAAAATAATGCTTCCAATTTTTTTAAATCAGAAAATGAATAGTTTTTTGCTGCTATTGTATTGTTTTGTTTTTGAGAAAGTCTCATCCTGTAACTCAAGCTCTTATGGAGCTCACTAAGGAGACCAGAATGGTCTCCAACTCAGCATGTAGGTGAGACAGGTCTGGAGTTCCAGACCCATCACCAACCTGGTCACGGCATATATTAAACTAGCGATTTGTAAGAGATGTTCCATTACTTATGGACAATACTACTAATGGTTGGAGTGTTCTTCCTTTTTTTCTGTGCTCATTTCTGAAAGAATTGGTTTCAAGGACCTGAACTTACAATCAGGTCTCAAACCTCTCTAGCTGCCATTCTGTCCTATTCCTATGACTGGCAAGTACCAGGCATAACAGGTGGCTTAGGTTATTTTTAGGTATGTGCATCACAAGCTTAAATAAAACCTCATTTTAAACTAAATGTCTGCTCCATCCTTGGTAGACCTCTCTCTACTGGTAGCTATGAAACATCTGTATTTTAAGGGAGAAGTTCATCGGGTGCTTTCATTGCTTTTCTTGCTGACCAATATTCTAATCATTTCTATTTCCAATCCAGTGACACGTACCTGCAAATAAAGGGAAGAATTAGAGCCGTGTGACATCTTTTGCACCATCCCATCTTTCTGTAGGATGCACTCCTCCAAGTGAATGACATTTGGATGCTGACTTTTGATGCTGCTTAGTGCCCAGAACTCTCGAAGGGCTAGCTCAACGTTCTCAGGTGCGTGGCATCGGATCTTCTTCACTGCTACTCTGGCAGAGGTCTTTCTGATGACCGCTTCATACACAACACCGTAACTGCCTCGGCCTACCTCCCGTATTAGATCGTACTTTGGCTGGCTACTCACCATCTTCAAGGTCAAGGTTTCTGGAAAAACCAACAAGGATTTCACTGAAATTAGAAATACTGACTTGTAGTTCTTCTTCTGTCTGATTCAGTTGTATGTCTTACTGTTTATACTGACTGAAAGACATTTGCTACATCTTGGTCAAACCTAACAGTTAATAGCAGCAACAGGTAGCACTTACCATTGTTTCAGGAACTGCTTCAAGTACTTTATAATAGTATTTAAATTTTTTATTATTTTCTTTTTTTCTTAATATTTTATTTTGAGAGGGAGAGAAGAGAGAGAATATGCATGCCATGGGGCTGGAGAGGTGGCTCAGGGGTTAAGCCTCCGCCTTGCAGGTGGAAGGTCCTCAGTTCTGATTCTAGACCCCATGTATAGACAGACGCCAGGCGGAAGCAGGGGCCGCCTGCGTTTCTGGTCCTGGTAGGGCGGAGCCTGTGAATCCCAGGGCAGAGTAAACAAGGAGGTGGTGGAGGTGTCATGATGGTTCCCGAATTCGCCCGTGATTCTACACACACACACATACACATGCACAATTGAATAAATAAAAATTAAAAAAAAAGAATATGCATGCCATAACATATGGATGATAACAGGACAACTTTTGGAAGTCAGTTTTTTCCTTCCACCATGTGAACTTTCAGAGATCAAACTCAGGTCACTACTAGTTTTATAAGCAGGTCACTAGCTACTGAGCTATCTCACTCCCCCCCCAGTCTTTTAAGTATTTTGTTTATGAGGAGGGACATGCATGTACAATGGTGTGTGCATGAGAGGACAATCTTTGTTCTATTACATGGACTAAGGCATGAACTTAAGTCATTGGGTTTATGTGCAGACAATTCACCCACCGAACCATCTTGCTAGCTCTCTATTGTTTTCAAGACAGAACTTTGCTAAGTAGCCCTAGCTGGAATGAAACCTGATGACCTCTATCTCTGGAGTGGAGGGATTACAGGTGTGCACTATCATGCCTGGCTTATTATTTCTACATTTGATTTTTTTTAATTTTGCTGAGAGAGAGAGAGAGAGAGAGAGAGAGAGAGAGAGAGAGAGAGAGAAACACTGCGTATCCCTGTGGAGGACCAAAGGTGACTTCAGGAATTATCTTGGATTGCTTCTATTTCCTTTTTGCTTAGATCTGGGATTTCCCAGGTTCTACCCACCAGAGCCATCACCATAGTTTCCACCTGGTGTTTTTATGTGGGACCTGGAATCTGAACTCAGGATCTTCTGCTTGTGAGGCAGAGTCTTAACCCCTGAGCCATCTCTCAGCCCTATTTTCACATTTTTAAGAACCTGTTTATTGTTAGGCCAGTGAGATAGCTTAACATGTAAAGGCACCTGAGCACAAACCTGGCAACCTGAGTTTCATCTCTGGAGCTACATGGTGGAAGGAGAGAATCAACTTTCTAAGGGTTATTCCCTAGCCTCACATGTACCTGACTGTGCTCTCACTTGCTTAAAATAAATATTTTAAAAAATTATTACTGTGTGTCTATATGCACATAAGATGTGTGTGCACACATCTGCACGAACATGTGGAGATCAGGAATCTCTGTGGATTGATTCCTGGGATCAAGCTCAGGTCTACAAGCACTTTTACCTACTAAGCTAACTGTCCTTGAACACACCTGTTTTTACTTCTGGAGAACTGGATTCAGAGGTGTGTGTCACCATATCTGGCTTCTTTATATGAAATTCACTAATCCTGATCATAATCTATGTAATTATGAGGCAGATGTTAGTAGAGATGAAGAAATTAAAAAAAGCCCACAGTCGAATAGTGTCCTAATTCAGTACCCATGATTCAAAACACTAAACTACACTGCTTCTTTAATGAACTGCTTGAAAATATCACTGCTAAAAATAAAGTCCAGGGATGCTGGCGAGATAGCTCAGCAGTAAAGCGCCTGCTTAAAAACCTGGCCGCTTGAGGTAGATTCCTAGAAGCCCTTGTGGCAGACAGCAGGAGAGCACTGATTTCTGAAAGCTGTCCTCTGACTTCCACCTATGTGCCATGGTATACCTTCTTTTTTGTGTTCTCCCTCAAATAAATAAATCCTCTAAAAAGTAAAAACACACCCCAGGGGCAGCAGAGATGAACTCTGTAGGTAAAAACACTTGTGCACAAACCTGATGAACTAATAAGTGTCTGGAATCCCACATGTAGATGGAGAGAAATAACAGTTGTTGCAAGTTGTCCTCTGACCTCCACATGTGGGTTCTGCACATGCATGTCTATGTTCTCCCTATCTCCCTCCCTCCTTCCTAGTGTTAAAAAAATAGAAATAAACCTCCAAATCTAGGATTTTAATTTACCGATTATAAAAAAAAAAAAAACAAAGAAAGCAAACATATTTGCTTTTCCTTCAGGCTGGTAAAAAGGCCGTAAAAACAGAATAACCCCAAATTCCTCACAGAAATACAAACACCCAGACTTATAGACTGAACGTAAACATGATCACTTTTTTTTTTCTTCTTCCAATTTTTAAGACAGGATCTCATCTCACCAAGGCTGGCCTCAAGTTCACTCCAGAGCAGAGGATGACGACCTTCAACTCTGGATCCTTCTGCCTTCACTTCCCAAGTACTGCATTATAGGCATGCATTAATATGCTTGGCTAGTTCCTTATTTCTTGCCATATTAAAAATAAAGTTTGTGGAAAACTGTTCCTTTAGAAAAAATGACATTCTCTGACAAAGTTCTTTGGAGGTCTAGGTATAAGTCACTTAAAGTCAAGGTGGAGCAAAGGCCCTACCCAAAAAATGCTCCTGTGAATGCAAAGTTTAGCGTGTGCTCTCTGCTTTCCAAATTCTCACAGATTGTACAATATTTGCATTGCACAATTGGGGGGGTGAAGCGCGACTGACACCATCGAGAGACCCCCCCCAACGTTTGCGCCTCCAGGGAGGACACGTACGAGACAATGACTTCATCGCTCGCCTCGCGCCTCCCTGCAGCTGGGCAGGACCCTTCGGGTGCCCAGCGCACTCCTCGAGGGCAGGCGGGCTACCCCCGACTCGGGACCGCACCCCCTTTCCCGCTCGCGAGCGTCGCCGGTGCCCACGCGTTTCCAGGTAGGGGCTCGCTTGTCCCCGCTCCCCCTCCCACGCCCCCCACGGGGTCTCCAAATCCTTGGGACCCCCGGATCGACAGGCGCCGCATCCTTTCGCCGCCGGGGGGGAGGGGGTGCCTGACGAGGAGGAGGAGGGAGGAAGAGGAGCAGCAGCAGCAGCGGGCCGCGTCCCGGCCTCCGGCCCGCCGCCCGCCCACCTGCTCGTGCCCCGGCAGGGGCCTTCCCGCCGAGGGCTCCGCCGCCGGGGTGCCCGCCGCGGGGCTCGGGCCGCGCTCCGCCGCCCACCAGCCCCGGCCGCGGCCCCGCACCCGGAAGCCGCGCTCGCAACGGCTGCGGCCCTCGCGGGAGGCCGGGGCAGGGGGCGGCCGCGGTGGACGAGGCCGCAGCCCGGGGCCGGGGCCCGGGCGGCGCGGGCCGGGGGCGGGAGACGCCGCTGGCGGGCGCGGGGCGGGCGCGCCGGGGGCCGAGGCCGAGCGGGGCGGGCGGCCGGCCGCGGAGGGGGCGCCCGCGCCGCGCCCCGGCGCTGCGCTCACCTCAGGGCAGCCGCCGCCGCTTCTCCCCGTCCCGGGCGCTGCAGGCCGCCATTATCGGGCAGCTCGCGCCTCCGCCGCCGCCGAGGCCTCCAGTCAGAGGCCGGCGCGCGCCCCCGTGGTGCGCGGACACACCCCCTCACGCCGGCCCCGCCCCCCTCCGGCTTTCCGTAGCGAGCGTGCGCGCCGAGCGCCGCCTGCCGGGTGAGCGCCGCTCGGGGCGCGCGCCCGGGGTTCCGCTCGGCGCGCCTTCTGCCCGGGGCCGTGCGGAGCCGGAGTCGCCGGCCGGGCGTGCGCGGCGCAGAGCGCACCACTGCCGGGGCTCGGCGCGGGGGGGGCGGGCCCGGAGCTCAGGGCCCCTGGTCCCCGGGCCCGGAGGCTCTTGGCCGCGGCGGGCGTGCACAGCTTGGGGGAACCGCGGCCGCGGGCCCGGGCCAGCGTCGCGCCTGGCCGCCTGGGGCTTCTCCTCCGCCCCCTTCCGACCTACCGAGCGGCGGGCTGGCGTGCGGGGCTCGCCGAGGCGGGGCGCCGGGGGCATCTTCCCGGGCGTCGGCCTGCGGTGCTGCGGTGCCCGCGGTGCTGCGGGTCGCGTCGTTTGGGCCGGGGAGGCGCTGCGGGAGCCGGCAGGCCTGGCGAGCCCCCCGCCGGGGAGAGGCTGCACCTTTTGTCCGAGTCAGTCCTGTTGGCAGANTATTTAGAGTCTATTGGGCATTTGCAGTAAAGTGATGATATGTATAAGTTTGTGATAGTCGCCCAAATTTTTCTGACTTTGTTATTTTGTGTAGACTTTAAAATTATTTCATGAAATGGGAGATACATTAAAAATATAGAAATTTGAATTTGTAATTTTGTAGAAAGAAAAAAATGAAGTTGAATTTCTGTTGAAACAATGGTCTTCCTTAGGTTGTTAGAAACATTGAGAGGCACTGCACTGTTTTGAATGTGTTCATCATTTCCATATGACCAATATTCAGTATCTTCTTAAAGACAAATTCATAGAGTGATTTCATAATATATTTCTAAAGCATGGATTTCTAGAACTTATAACCACACTGGAAACACCCAACTACCCTTTCTGATACAATCTTCCTAAGACCACAGTGGGTTCATGCCAGATGGATAGCCACAGACAGAGAGACATAGATGCAGCCACGGGCAGTTTGAGGCCAACAGCTCATGTCAGAACTATCACTCTGTCAGAGTCTGAATCCAGGAACATAATTCAGCCACCAATTGGCCTAAATGGCCACAGGCAGCAGACAATATGATGTCAGGACTGGATAAACACACTGAGATCTAAAGTCGTCTATACCTTCCATAACAGCATGGATGTCCCTAAATTTTTTTCATACAATAATACAGAAGTACATCACAGTATGTAACCTTTCAACTCTGGTTCTCAAAGTTTCATGGTCATCTCACAATGGAAAGTGAATTCTGTCATCTGTAAGAATTGTCAAAATGTTAACTATTATAGCATCATTCAAAAGCTCGAAGTTCTGAATTTAATAAGCCTATGCAAAGATTTTCTAAATAGAATCCCAAATACCCTAGAACTATGGTCAATAATCAACAAGTGGGACTTCATGAAATTAAAAAGCTTCTGTTCTTTAAAAGAAAATGTTACTTGTGCAAAAAGACAACCCATTGAATTGGAGAAAACCTTTGCTAGTCATGAATCTGACAAAGGATTAATTTTTGCTTTTACCTCCTTCATGTGTCACTTTGGGCTTTCCCAGGCTCCACCCACCAGGGCCAGAAGTGCAGACAGCCCGTTTCCACCTGGCATTTTTTATGTGGGACCTGGGATCCAAACTCAGTATCGTATGCTCTTAAGGCAGAGTCTTAACTGCTGAGCCATCTCTTCAGCCAGTTTTTTTTTTTTTTTTTTTGAGTTCTTTGTATACTCTGGGTCTCTTCACTGTAAATATTGTAAAATCAGAAAACAAGTTACACAATTGCCATATATACTGGCACAGTGTAAACATTCCCAAAGAAAGCTCTGAAACAAATCAGACCAAAGTCTGTCAGGACAAACATCAAATCCTGCAATCCATGTCCAACATGTGACTCTTTGTGGCTCTTTGTGACTTTATCTGTGTTCCAACAGCCTTGAGTAGCCCTTCCTTTCCTTTCTCCAAAACGGTTTTTCTTGGTTTATTTGCAAGATAGTTTCAAGGCTAATTAAGATTTCCCAAGTCCTGCATACTGAGGTATGTCTTAATCATCTCTTGCTCCCACATACAACAGTTGACACTGAACACAGGAACAAAATTCCCAATCCAATATGGGTGACACTGTCAAGTTCTCTGGACACTCTGAGATACTACTACTACCTCTGTATTTTAAATACTGAACCTGGTAAAGGAAGCACCTTTGATAGCATTCCCCACCCAGCCTCCCTCTTTCAAATGTATTTGCATTTGCAGAAACTGGAGCCTATGGTGTGTAGGGAATTGCCCCCTTCACCTTTTCTGTGGTCCTAGCGCTAAGAGCAATGTAGTCTTTATTATATTAATCACTTTAACTATTCCAGCCGCTTTTTCTGCTCCATATTGTCCACAAATTTAAACTTAATAACACTCTTTCCCTTGCTAAATTAGCATTTTTCATATCTTTTTGCTGAATCTCACTGTATACCAAAGAATACAGGAACATTAAGCAGTAGTTGTGTGGCAACCTGGCTGTTATACTGTCTTGAAATTTCTTCCAACAAGAAAATATTAGTCCATTATTTTTTAATTTATCCTCACTCAATTTATTCGGACACAGACAGAATACAGACAAAATATAACATAAATGATATGACAAATGGCAGCACAATTCCTGATAGAATCCTTGTTTCCTTCTGAAAATTGGGCATGGCATTTACTATCCACATTTCTGTCAGGATTATGTTTTGAACTCCCACCAGACTGGCCCATTAAGCATTCTAGACTTTTTCTAGTCTACAACTCCAAAGTAGCCAATATCCCTTCCAGAACCAATTCCAAAGACCTGTG
Source organism: Typhlomys cinereus (assembly GCA_023101885.1). Lineage (NCBI taxonomy): Eukaryota > Metazoa > Chordata > Mammalia > Rodentia > Platacanthomyidae > Typhlomys > Typhlomys cinereus. Next base: position 1,189,695 of record JALPQD010000512.1, on the reverse strand, counting down.
GACTACAGGATCAGTTTTCTCATAACAATCATCCTAATTCTTGGTATGAATTTTCTGCAGTTGTTACTTTTCTCATGGATGGAGTAAAATACATAACTAAGGCAATTTAAAAGACAAGGGATTATTTTGTTTCACAGTCCTATGGCACAGCCATCATAGGAGGGAAGGTATTGTGGTAACTGTGACTCTAAGTGTAATTTTAGCCTAAGACAGCTGGTGACATCATGGCAGTCAAAAGGCAGAGAGAAAACATGGCACTCATTCCGCTTCTGCTTTCATTCAGTCTGGGACCCTAGTCTATAGGGATGTTCCCCAAATTTACAGTGAGTCTTTTCTGTTAAATTTCTCTGGGAATCCCTCAGACATCTCTAGAAGTGTATTTCCTTGTGATTCTATATCCAGTCAGTTTGACAATGTGTGTTTAATCATCACATAAGTAAAAATAGCATATTGGAAAGTGTTTCCTCATACTACTGTTATAAACAAACTACTAGAAGATAAAGCCAGATTTATATGACTTTATGTATTAGTTAACTAAAAATAAATTTCAGAAATCATTTTGATACTCGGAGTAATAAGGATGATAGTAGTAGAAGAATCATTTTATACCAAAATCCTGGCATACTAAGATACCATTTCCAGTTCATAACTGGGTATTGTCTAGCACACAAGTCAGATACTATCTTGCAAATAAATCAGTTGCAATCTATGCTGAGAGCAATTATAGATGATTTATAAATTATAATAATTTATAGAGCTTTTAGTGATGACAGTGAAGCCATGGGGAGCAAAACAGATTATCAAAGATTATATTGTAGCTAGATTTTAAAAAATAAACTGAGCTTTAGGCCGTTAATGTTATGAATTGAATTGTGTATCTATAAGGATATTTTGCAATCATTACATTCAGTAATTCAGAAAGTAACCGCATTTGGTGGTAGATCTATACAATAGAGATCTACTCAGCCATTAAAAATGCAATTTGCCGGGAAATGGATGTTATTAGAAACAATTATACTGAGTGAAGTATCCCAGACCCAGAAAATTAAGCACCGTATGTACTCCCTAATACGTGGCTCCTAGTACCAAACCCACCCAGCCCACCTAGAGACACTAGACGATAAATCTCTGTAATACAGTAATTGCAAGGAGTATGAACAGGTGGGATGGGGTAGGAGGGCCACACCAGAAACAAGGAGAGAGGAGACCATGTAACAGCAGGGAAAATAGGCCTCCATCAAGGACTGCGAGTAAGCAATGAGACATCTGGTTAAGTTCACAGACTTTTCGTTCCTGATCATCTACAACTGAGGGGGTGTGATCTCATCAGAAGGGGAGGGCATATAGTCTGGCAGATAATAAGTAACCATTTTGCAAATGGGTGATTGACCCCTCCCTCACTGTGGTTTCCTACTTTTATTGCATCTACCTTTGAATATACTCTTACAACAAGACTCTAGCTTAACAGTTTTTTAATCTCTGGCCAGGGGGTGACATCCAATACCCATCAGGATGGAGTGAAGGGCATTGCAGGAGCAGCAAAACTGGAAAAAAAAATCAACAAACCATAATCCAGAACATCAGAGACTCTATATCAACCACCTGGAACTAGGCCAGACTAATCTCTCCCCATCCAGAAACTCAGGGAAATTTGCGGAAGAGGGGGTGGTAAGATTGTAAGAGCACAAGGATGGGAGGAGCAATGATTTGCAAGATACTCCACACAAGTTAGGGCCAAAGCAATAATAATTGGACTTTGCATGCCTGTGCAATATCCAACACATTATTGACCCCACAAAGTCTAGCATTTGCTAAAGGTACTAAGGTCCTTGGAGGCAAGGGATTGACAGCCACAGTAGTGTTCCTATGCTTAAGGGGAACACAGGAAAGGGTTCTGGGAAATGCCACTGGGTCCTTGTACGTCATCAGAGAGGGAGACCCAGAGGAGAGTCTGGTATGAGCATTAAAGGATGCTCCGGGGATGGGAGGGGGAGGCACTGGTGGATGGGGAGGGAGGGGGAGGGGAGGGGGCATAGGGCGGTGGGAGGTTGGAGGGAGGGAGGGGATCAGTGTACCTGTTAAGTTTGTATGAGTGGAAATAAATAAATAAATAAATACATAAATAAATGAATGAATGAATAAATAAATAAATGAATAAATAAATAAATAAATAAAAGTAACCGCATTTGGAGATAAGGTATTTATAAAGGTAGTAGAGTTAAAATGAGATCATGAGGGTGGGTCTCATCCAGCAAGAATGGTGTCCATACAAGAGATCAAAAGTCACACCCACAGACACTGAAAATGGGGAGTAAAGGTGAAGAGATAGGAAGATAGCAGCCATCTAGCAGAGGAAGAGAGAAACAGTCTAGCCAGGGACCAACTCCACCGAAATCTTGACTTCACTATTGCAGATTCTAAAACTGGGAGATATTAAATTTCTGAACAGTTTATAGTACTATATTTTGCCATCCTTGAGAATGCAATACAACAGATGCAGTAGAAAATAAGTATTTTAGAATCGTATAGTATTGTGGACTACATTTCTGTATTATTGCTGACCGAGAAGGGAAATGGTTACAGAGGATGTAACAGAGGCCATCAGATACAGCACAGAATAGCTTTAACCTGAATGAGTAGCTGAAGGGTGACCACTGGGAGGTTTCATTACAATGACGAAGAATTCTCAAATATGCCATTTTCTCAATCTATAAATTTCAGACAAAGTGTTCTTTCTGTTTGGTTAGAGAAACCTTTAACTAGGGGAACTAATGTTCTTTTCTGGGAGGTGGGTGTATCTTAGATAATCTCATGTAATTTCTTTCTAGCCTAATTGACAGCATTTTTCCCTCCAATGGCATAGTATCCAAATTTAAAAGGTGTACTTCATTCTTCATGCTTTCAGCCCTCTTATTACCTCACCTTTCTGTCCTCCCTAACCAAACATAGTGAGTGATATCATTGTCTTTAGCTAAAATAAATAATTGTGGACTGAAGAGATGGCTCAGGGGTTAAGACTATGTCTCACAAACAGAAGGTCCTGTGTTCAGATCGCAGGTGCCACATAAAAAAAAATGCAGCAGCCTTCACTTCTTGCCCTGATGGATGGAGCCTGGGAAATCCCAGAACAAAGCAAAAAGGAAGTAGAAGCAATCCGAGATGATTCCTGAAGTCACCCTTGGTCCTCCACAGGGACACCCAATGCTCTCTGATATACAGGCGTGTGCACGCGTGCACACACACACACACACACACACACACACACACACACTAAATAAATATCATAGTTGGGCACAGGTGTCAACTTGACAGTTGAGGGTTTGAGGTCTGGGCACATTTGTGGAGAATTAGTGGTTGAGTTAGGCCCAGAGCAAACTTGTAGGAGATTGTCTAGTTGATGGGGAAGGCCCAGCCTATGGTGGGTGGGATTAGGCCCTGGAATAAATTATGGAGAGCTGCTTGAGATAGTTGCACCCTTATATACACTTGGACAGACATGCTGGTCTGGCAAGTAAGGATCGTCCCTCTCTCAGCTGTTATGTGATGATGGTGTGGCCATTTTCCTCCATCCCTGGTGTTGGTGTGTGCTCTCCCATCAAGCCAGACTAAGACTGTAACCAGTAATTGTAAGAGAAAATAAACCCCTTGTTCCCTTATGTCTTTTGATGTCATTTATCAGCAACTATGCAAGCTGACTGCAACAATAAATAAATGAGTTTTAAAAATAAAATAATTGTAAGAGCAAGTATCAACTAACTGCTACCCAGGACTCACTCTTTTGTTTGCTGTGTCAGCCTCAGCTGTCAACTTGGGAAGGGGGCTTCTGGGCCCACTACGGTAAATTACGAAATTAAGGAAGGCCTATAGATACACCTATAGAATAGTGTCTTAATTGCTTTAGTTGATTTGGGAAAGACCCACCCATTGTGGCCAGTACCATTCACTGGGCCTGAGGTCATCTTCAAATAAAAGGACAAAGGGAGTTAGACATGGCAGACAAGCCCCCATTCGTGGCTCTAGCTCTTGGCCATGGGTACTCTCCAGCTCCTGCCACTGTCCTTTCTTTGCCATGAAGGACTGAAACCTGGCACCATGAGCTGGAATAAGCCCATTCTTCATCTAGCTTGTTTTTGACAGGTATTGGTCATGGTTAGAAGAGAAATCAGTAAGATCTATGCTTTATATGCTTTTAAACACCTACTTCTCATATTCTAATATGTATATTATATATAAAAATGTGTATAATGTATATTTTGCTGACAAAGAAACTGAGACACAGAAATTAAGCAGCCCATTTAGTTTTACTCATCATGAAGATTTTCTTTACATTTGCTGCAGGAATTCTTTGAATGAATATTAGTTTTGAATGAACTTGGTTTTAAAATAATTATTGTAATTGAAAGTATAACTTAGGATTCTGAACTGTTACTCATTCTTCAGTATTCTGCCTTAACATGTATGTGTGCTTTAATAAAGTTTTTTCCACTTGTGAAAAAAATAAAATGATGTATTCTATGGTTTTTACTTTCTCAGTCTATTTATTCTGACTTTCTCTTCTTATGTGGCTTGCTATTACTGTTTTGAAATGCTGCATAGTTTACGGTTCCCTCAGGATATTAACTATGTTCATAATGTTTCTACTGTTCCCCATCTTATCTGACTCTATTTCTTTTAGGTTTGTTTGTCTTGGGTATTCTTTTCTCTTTTAGTTTCTGATTTCAAGATGATAGCGTTCACATCATTATCCAGTGATTCTGATTTGTCTGTTGATGAGGATGAATCCTTAAAAAAGCAGTTTGTTTGCCCGTTTTGACTACAACTACAACTTTTTGCCAGGAATCTTTCCTTCTGAGTGATGTAGTCATGGATCTTGTCTAATATATCTTCAAATTTCTGAAAGCATCTTCTCAGGAATTTTTCCAACCCTCCAAGAACTCTGGGCTTCAGTTGCAATGTACCAGGTTGCTGATGTTTTGAGAATAAGCTGGAAGAGGAGGGATCTGGTGACCCCTCATTGTTGTCACAGACTTTAATCATGCTGTGAGCCTGAACCTCATGCTTCTCTGACTATTCTGGGCATCAGTATTTTGTCTTTCTTACATAGAATTTCACTTTCATGCTTAATTTCTCTGTCTATTCTTCTTCCTCACTATCCATTGTTTCCTACTCTCAAAACTGAGGTTTGGGGAGATAAGCAGGCTACTTCTTCTTAGTATCATATCTACATGCTCTTTAAATTATTGTTCTTTTGCATACTCCATTAGGGATGCTATAAAAAGTAACAAACTAGAAAAGGCATAAGTAAAGCAAATTCACTGCATTGAAATCTTGAAGGTAGAAAGTCCAAGACTAAGGTGTCAACAGATTTGGGTGTCTGGTGAGGACTTGCTCTGAATGAAGAATATCTTCTGTGTCTCTATAATGTGGAAGCTGAGGAAGGTTCCCAGAAGCCACATTAAAAAATTGTAATGCCATCCATTTGGTAGGAGGCCCACTCAATTCTTAAAGAGCCAACCTCTTAATATGTCACAGTGATATTAGGCTTCAAAATGAATTGTCAAGGAACTATTAACCTTATATATAGTTCAATCATTTTGAAGATAGGCTGTTCTGACTCCTATGATCTCCCTGAAATCTTATCTATTGGAGTTCATATTGCCACAAAATAGCAACTTGGTGAATAAAAGAGGTAAACATAAAAGTTGTTTCTGTTACATATTATTGAAGGCAATTACCCAGGGTGACTCCAAGACTCCAAGAGATAATCCTAAACTTGGTATCACATGAAGAACCTGTTTAAACCAAGTGTGGGATTGAAGAGATGGCTCAGGATTAAGATTCTGCCTCCACAAGGGATTGACAGCCATAGTAGTGATCCTATGCTTAAGGGGAACAAGAGAAAGGGCTTATGGAAATGCCACTGGGTCCTTTTATGTCATTGGAGAGGAAGACCCAGTGGAGAGTTAGGCGTACACAATAAAGGACTCTCTGGGAATTGGGGGGGGGCACTGGGGGATGGGGAGAGAGAGGAGGGAGAGGAGGGGGTTCGGGGGGAGGAGGGGGGAGGGAGGGAACTGGTAAAAAATTTTTTAAATGTATAATTAAATTTTTAATAAAAAAAAAGAGGAAAAGAAAAAAAAAAAAAAAAGATTCTGCCTCCAAACCAGGACTTGAATCTGGATCCCAGATACCATATAAAAATGCCAGGTGGAAATGGTGCATGTCCTACACTTCCAGCTCAGGCAGACAGACCCTGAGAAATCCCAGAGCAAAAAGGAGGTAAAGGCAACCCAAGATGATACCCATCTTTGGGCCTCCAACAGGTACACACAGTACCCTCTGACACACAGACACACACACACACACACTCACACACACACACACACACAAAGAAATTTTAAAAAACAGTATAACACAAAACAATAGAAAAGAACAGAAGTATAAAATGGAAGCTTTTGTAGAAAAAAGAGACTGGCAGAGAGAAGGGAGAGAGATAAAAGGTAAAAGTCAAAGTAAGCAGAATGTACTAAACACAAGTATCAAATTATCAAATTCATCAATAAAAAAGTGTAAAAGAAAAATTGACAATAATTAGACTAGTGGGAGGTATCATAATTAGGTTATTATGATTACCTTGAACCGAGATATAGAAATATCACATATGACTATAGTAATAGAATTAAGAGCATGTAGTTTGAAAGAAATTTAAGAGTAAAATCTACAGAAAATTGTGAGTGAATAAATATGAGGAAAAATAAAATACAATATGGTATTAGCACTGATTTAGAATGATATGAGTTCTCTCTCTCTTTCTCTCCCCCCCCCCCCCAATGCTTTCTGTCCACATTTCTGGATTTCTGGCTCTTTCCTCTAGATAGGAAGAAAGCATTGCTATTCCCATCTGCTTGGTCAAACTCTTTCTAAAGCTGAAGGGCCCTGGCCTTGCCAAGTTCATGCAATGACTGGGCATATAGGGCAGGCAGCTCATTAAATGATCTCAAGTGTGAAGGTTCTTGGTCCACAGTACAGTGAGCTTCCCTTGCCTGGGGGTCTTGTGTATTTCACAAGCAGGGTTGAGACCCTATCCCACAACCGCAGACACACAAGCTGCTCCCTCCGCCTCTGCTGGAGAATGCAGCCCTGTCTGACTAACTGGCGAAGTGATCATGACGCTGGGAGAGCATAGGCTGGCTGGCATACATACAGCACTGTCAAGGCTGGAGCACATGTGTAGTGGGGATGTAGAGAGGAGGACAGAGGCCAGGATCCAGAATCCCCACAGCCTGTGCCCGTTGCCCTGGGGAACTGAACCTGCCTCCCCCCCCCTTCTTCTCCATGGCATTTGAAGGACATACCCACTCTGCCATTTGTGAAGTGTGGGATTGGAGAAAGAAGTGACTATTGGTAAGACAGGATGAAATCATTTCCACCTTTTCTGCATAGACATAGAGTCTTCATCTCCCAAACCTTGACTATTCTTTTTTACTAAAGTGTTGAGAAGCAGGGGTATTCAGTGTGTCCTATATTATTGCAAAAAATGTAATAATAAACTTCAGTTAAAAAAAAAAGAATGTTATGAGGGGCAGGTCAGAGAGATAGATCAAGGGTTAAGGATCTGCCTCTCAAGTGTTCAGATCCCTGATCGCTCATAAAAAAAAAACACCAGGGGAAAATAGTGAAGGCCTGTAATGGTATAGCCTGGTAAACTCCACAGCAAAACAAATAGGAGGTAGAAACAATCCAAAGTGATTCCTGAAGTCACCTTTAGGTCTCCAAAGGCACACACAGTGCGCTCTGGTACACACAGACACACACACACAGAGACACATACATAGACACAAAGTTAATTAATTAACTAATAAAAATTATATAAGGGGCAAGAGAGATAACTCAATGTGTAGGGCACCTGGTCACAAGTACGTGACCTGGGTTCAATCCCTGGAAACCTACATGGTTGAAGAGAAAGAACTGATAAACTGGCTTCTCAAAGTTTTTCCCATCCATACCCAGCCTACTACCTGTGAATTTTCTCTTTTTCTTTTTTTTAAAAAACTTTTTTTTGTTATTTAACTTTATTTATTTACTCATTTATTTACTCTGTGTGTGTGTGTGTGTGTGTGTGTGTCAGAGGGCACTGTGCATCCCTGTGGAGCTAGAGGATGAGTTCGGGAATCACACTGGTTTTCTTCTACCTCCTTTTTGCTTAGTCTGGGATTTCTCAGGCTCTGCCCACCAGGGCCAGAAGTGTAGGTCGCTGCTGGTTTTGCCTGGCATTTATTTATGTGAGACCTGGGATCCGAACTCAGGACTTTCTGCTTTTGAAGAGTCTTAACCCCTAAGCCATTTTCCAGCCCTTTTCTCTCTTTTTCTAGAAAATAAAAGAGCAACATAGGGCAGAACTTATGGTAGCATGAACTGGCTTCAAAAATATGAACAGAAATAGACTACTAAAGAATGTCAAATCTGAAAGACAGAAAGAACTTCAGTCCCATGAGGAATGGTGACATTGTCTCTCAGCTAGAGTACCCACTTGCGCACTGGTAAATGAGCACTTGAGTTTTGTCTACTTGTCATAGTTAGGCACAGGTGTCAACCTGACAGTTGAAGGTTTGAGCTCTGGGTACATTTGTAGAGAATTAATGGTTGATTTAAGCCCAGAGCAAACCTGTAGGAGATTGTCTATCTGATGGGGAAGGCCCAGTCCATGGTGGGTGGGACTAGGCCCTGAACAGGTGAATAAAATACCGAGAGCTGGTTGAGGAAGTTAGCATCCTTCTGTACACTTGGCCAGACATGCTGGTCTGGCAAGTAAGGATTGTCCATCTCTCAGCCATTATGTGGTGATGGTGTAGCCAGTTCCCTTGGCCCTGGTGTTGGTGTATGTTCTCTCATCAATCTAGTCAGTAAGGAAATATAAACCCCTTGTTCCCTTAAGCTGTTTGATAGTCATTTATCAGCAACCATGCAGGTGAACTGCAACACTACTTTGATAACTTACTCTATCAATTACATGTGACGAGGAAAATACTAAATTCTGTAAGTGGCACCTCATGTCATGATGGAGTGCAAATGGTTTGTAACAGAAGAATGGGTGTTAGTAAGTAAAAGAAAGTAAGCAGAGCAAAAAATAGAAATAAAAACTGAATTTAATAAATCAAATAGTAGTATGCAGTTACTAAGATCAACTGAATCATAACAAAATATCAAGCCATATGAACGAATCCTCAATGATATAGAATACATATAAGGGTATTATAAGAAAAAGATTGTTATAGTTACCTAGTATTCACCTTAAAATACTGCAGATTTTTTTTTCCAGTGGCTGGGAGGATAGTCACATAGAAATATTTAGACAGGACTCTGGTGAGTCTAGCCCAGAGGCTGTCATTAACCATCTTAGTGAATCAATTGATATCTATAGTTCAAAGGATTCTCACCCATGAAAGGGGACAGAATTGTCATTTCATGACCTTATCTCAGAATTGAAGGCCAATCTTCTAATCTGAATATCAGGCCAATCTTCTCTTTTCTTTGAAATCAACCTTTTGCCAGCCTTTAATGAATCATAAACTTGAAGTCAGTGCCCCCTGGGACGCACAATGAAACACACAGAAACAAGTCACTTCTCTTCCAGCAGAGATGCTCGAATTCAAATGTGTTCCCTCCGCATCTATGAGCTGCGGTTCACAGCTGTGTGAGCTGATTCCCAATTACTCTGATTTGCAGGAGAATCTAAGCCCAGGATGAAAAGAGGCCTGTGGGAGGAATGAGGCTCAGGCCATTTGGGCAGCTTGTAGGGTGACCTTTCTCTGACCTGTGCTGCTAGCCTGCTTGCTTACATGATGCCATTTTTCTTTTTCTTCGCCTATTCAGATATTTGTGGCATTGACTCTTGATTTTCATAATTTTCCCTATTGACTTTACTACTTACATACTATATTGCAGTGTGTCTTTCACATTAATATGTATTCACACATAAAATCATCACTACTGGTTCTCCAAGCTTTCATACAGAAAGGGTTTCACACACACACACACACACACACACACACACACACACACACGCTTGCACACACGCACTTATATCCAAAAATTCTTCGGATGAGTTCTGAGTCTTTTTACGGCCCTATTTTACTTTGGCACGATGTTTTGCATCTTTCCAGCCCTCGAAGTCATTTATACTTCCCTTTTTGGACTTGACTCAACTAACATGAGTGATCGTTTCCTACCCACACCCAATCCACCACCTGTGTGTTGTCTCTCTTTTCCTAGAAAAGAAAGAAAAAAGAAAGAAGAGTACAGGGCAGAATTAGAATCAATCACTGAGGCAGACATAGAGTTCACTATATTGAATTTGCCTCTGCAATTGTACAAGAAGACCACTTCAGAGATATTTTCTGTTACAATTCTGATGTTTAGTAGCCAAACCATGTGAGGTTGCTATTTCTTACCAGTTATTGTAAAAAAAAATTTCTTGAACTTAGATTTCTCTACACTCAAGACTCTTCTGTTCTTATTTATTGATATTTATTGTTGTGTGTATATATATGTTGGTGTGAGTGTTGGGTATGTGCAATGTGTGTGTGGGACCCAGAAAGGACATTGGGTTTCATGTTCCGTAATCTCTAACTTATCCCTTTGAAACACGGATTCTCCCTGACCTGAAGCTATGCTGGCAGCCAGCTAGCCACACTGACCTTATGTTCTTCCCCCTCGGATCCAGGATTACAGACACGTGTGTGTCTTCTTACATGCCTGCTGGGTTACAAACGCAGGTCCTCGGGCTTGGGTAGCCAGTGCTCTTCCCCACTGAACCATCTTTTCAGACCTTTTCCATCCTTTCCTGGTTTTCCGGGTTTTATGTGTGATAAAGTTAATGTTTAGTTCGAAAGAAATAAAGAAGCAAAAGAAAAGTTAATTGGGAAAAGATGTTTGTAGTGATTGGGTCCTGGCTCTAGTAATGTTGAATACCTCACTTTGTGTGCGTATTTCCTACTGAAGACATGTAAGGTGAAAGCAATGCCAGAAGGTATCTATTGCATAAGTTATCAGACAATACTGTCATCCCTATCCTCTCTTGCTATCTCTAAAGATCCTTCCAGCACTTGTTAAAATGGTACACTAACGATTTATTTCTTATGATTGAAATCTACTAGCTTGCAGTCTTCATTGGTTCTGGAAACATATGTTGATTATTCATCATATCCTATGACTTGCAATTTCCAAACCCTCAAATATTCAATAAATTAACATAAACAGCATTATACTGAATAAGATTTTTCCAGATTTATTTTAAGAAGCACAGTTTCTAAAAGGTCCAACCTAAGTAAAGGGCCCTAGAATATCAATAGCCTTGTGTGCTTGTGAGGTAACATCTGAACAGAAATCATCATGTTTATTTCTTAGCCTGTCACACTGTCCTCTCTACACTAGTAATTTTCAAAATATTAGGATAGAACCTATAACCAGAAGTACAGAAAATAAATTCCTCTTTGTTTTGACTTAATGAGCAAACAGGGGTCATAACTGTACACATCAATTATCTCTATGCTCTTAATGTGTGGGATTGAAGTTAGGAGATTTAAATTGACAAAATGCAATGTAAAACATAACTGAACTATAAAATGTAATATTAAAGTGTCACTGAGCATAATTGGTCATATACCACTCATATATTCTACTTTCTATTGGCAACCATCGAATATTTATAGCTAATTTTCCCCTCTGAATTACAATAGTAATAGCAGGTCAGCTGTGCTAAATAAATTGGGGTGATTCAAATAGTTCATTTGAATATCTATTGTACTTTTATGTTTCTCTAACCATGGCATCAATGCCAATGATTTTTTTATCACATACATTTATCTTCATTGTAATTTCTGATGTGGAAATATAATTTCCTTATGTTTCACCTCAAATAAGGATGAAGAATTGGTTGAAACTGTCATAAAACATACCTAAGTTGTTATAGTTAGATACAAGTGTCAACTTGACTGTTGAGGGTTTGAGCTCTGAGCACGTTTGTAGACACTGGGTAGTTGAGTTAAGCCCAGAGCAAACCTGCAGGAGATTGTCTAGTGGATGGGGAAGGCCCAGCCCATGGTGGCTGAGACTAGTCCCTGGGAAGGTGCATAAAATGATAGAAACTGTTAAGAAAGGAGGCATCTTTGTGTATACTTGACCAGACATGCTGGTCTGGAAGTAAGGATTATCCCTGACACTATCTCAGCCGTTATGTCAAGATGGTGTGGCCATTTCCCTCAGGCATGGTATTGGTTTGAGTCTCCTGCCAAACTTAACTAAGAACTATAACCAGACAACTGGAAGAGAATTAACCCCTTATTCCCTTAAGATGTTTGATGATGATTTATCAGCAACAATGCAGGTGAATTGCAACAGAATAATTCAACCCAAAGATGGATCTCTGAATCTATAGTTGTATCCAAACCAACACTTCAGCTCATGCTGATATCTTTCAAAGGGCATATCACTAGTGGAAAAATGATGTCTTATTCAGCATAATTGTTACTTTCCATACATTGCATCCATGCCTCTGTTCACAGCCTGCCTAAGCCTTCACATCACTGTAACTCTGGCTGGCATCCTAAGTAAACCTCCTAAGAAGACACTAAGATAGCTACGTTGCTTCTAAATTTTTGATCCACAGAGACTGTAACACAATAAATATATATCATTTGAAACTGCTAAAGTTTGGATTTCTTATGTAGTAACAAATGGCTAATACTAATATTATTATAGCAAGATACAGCCCAATATAACAAGCCCTAAGTCACAGAGGAGTGATCCAGAGGATGGATTTTCCATCTTTAATCTCATTTCCTCCCATCTCCAATCACACTACATTTTAGAACCATTCTCTCAAACTCACCCATAACTTTAAATTTGATATTTCTGAATGAACTTATAATCCACAGGATTTTCTTTCACCTACAATTTTCTTCATGGACCTCAAAACAAACATAATCCCTACTCCCCAGTCTTGACCATGAAAATATTTTTTGGGTAGTGATTTTCTTTTGTCACAAGAGAATAATGTTTTTTACAATATTCTTTTAATGTTACTATATTATATCATTTTTGTCCTAAAGAAATAGTAGATACGGTGTCTTCCTTAATTGTTATTCTTTGAGAGTTTCACACATTTATACAATATAACTTGATCACATCAATCCCCAACTCTCACCTCCCACTTCCCTGAGCCTGCTAAAAATTTCCCCCTCCTGTCCTAGCTTTGTTTTGCTTTATTTTGTTTTATTTTTTTAAAAAAAATATTTTTTATTATTATTTCCACTCATACAAACCTACTAGGCACACCGGTTCCCTCCCTGTTTTGTTCTATTTGTTTTAAACATACACATATATACACAGAAGAAACAAACAAAAAAACAAAGAGGGCTAGAGAGATAACTCAGGGGTTTAAGACTTTGCAGGAAGTCCTGAGTTTGGACCCACATAAAAAATGCCAGATGAAAACAGTGGTAGCCTGCACTTCCAGCTCTGGTGGGTAGAGCCTGAAATCCCAGAGTGAAGCAAGAAGGAGGGTAGAAACAATCAGGGATGATTACCCAAGTCACCCTTGGGCCTCCAAATGGACACATATTCCCTACTCTCTTCTCTCTCTCTCTCTCTCTCTCTCTCTCTCTCTCTCTCTCTCTCTTCTCTCTTCTCTCTCTCTCTCGCTCTCTCTCTCTTCTCTCTCTCTCTCTCTCTCTCTCTCTCTCTCTCTCTCACACACACACACACACACACTAAATGAATTAATAAATAAATAAAGTTTTTAAAAAATTAGTCTCTTTAGTGCTGTCAGAATGCTCATGGGTATGGGCATGAACCACAAGAGCATGAACAAACTACCAGAAGTCACAAGGAAATGATTCTCCTCCCCTTAGTAACCACCAGTTGCCACTCAGTTCCTATGAAGTCTTATATACCCACCTCCTTCCATGCTGCTAACTGGCTAAATCCTGTGCAGGTAATCACTGCTGCTGTGAGCCAATGAGTACAACAGCCATCATGTCCAGAAAATAGTGCCCCATCCTCTGGTTCTTACATTCTTTCTGCCCTCTCTTCCATGATGTTCTCTCCCTGATTCTGATCTTTGAAGGACAAGGAATATATATGTCCCCTTTAAGAATGAACAGCAGCAGTCATTTATTCTCAGCACTCTAACCATCTGTGATGTAACCATACATTGCCCATATTATTCTCATTCTATATTCTTTAGTTCAATTCTTCACATCTAATCAGAAATCACTATTTACTAATGTGGCTGTTTGGTGTCAGTTATGTTTATGAAATATTCTCATCGATTTCTTTCTTAAATTCCTTTTTCTTTCTGCTGCTACCACCACCCTACACTCCAAATATCTACATATCTAAATTTAGTTAGATGGATTTTTATTTTCTCCTATGCTCTAATACTAATTTATCCTACAAATTTTTATATATTCTAGATAGACACTAAAACTTTCCAAGTTTTGCTTATTTTTGGTGTATAGTCAGTCATTTATTGGTCACATGTATCACATTCTTCCATAACTGTAATTATGTACATACATCATTTCTATTTGCTACATGCAACTTGGACATAAATGAAGATGGTTGTATTCTGGTGATGCTGGTTGGCTCTTTGATTAACAGGAGCATATGTGACATATCCAATGTAAATGAATGACTCTCTGTCCTGCATAACTTAATTTGGCAAAAGAAAGCTGGATATCCTAACTCTTTTTCTTTCTCTTGCCTAACAAAATGAGCCTTTGAGACAGCTCTCTCCTCTTCCCATTCCATTAGCTGCCAATATTGCTGGAGCTACAGTTATAAATATGTAAAGTGCGATACACACAAGTCTATTTTGTAAAGTGGGCCTGTTTCTCCAGCTGCCTGCTATTTTTGTTCAAGTCAAACATGTTTTGATGTGCTTATTTTGTTGTTTGTGTTTGAGTTGTGCATGATACTGAGTGATGAAAAACAGTTCTAAAAATCCATTAGGTATTCAAATGTTTCTGACATACATCCAAAATCTAACCTCCTGTGTTTGGATTTAAATATAGATGCTCATATGGCAGTAACAGGGAAATTGATGTTTTACTAAATCCTCATGCAGGACTTAAATCCCTAAATCATATAGAAAATGCACATTTGAGCTTCAGAACTGAAAGTTGACCCAATGACAGAGCAAGTGGAAATAGATTTCAAACATAGGGACACATGGGCCCAGTGAGACGTGTTAGCCTATGTGTTTACAGCTGCCCAGTCAATTTAGTGACAATTACATGGAGCTGGATTTCCAGTGGCTCTTGTTTCTTTTTATTTTCTCCCATAAAAAAACAGGAGCTATAGTTTATCATCAAGAAGATAATTTAACCTTATCCAAGAGTATTAAATGCCTCTACTATAGAATCCAGCGCTTTGCACAGAAAGCTCAGTCTTTTATCAGATTTAGGAAAATAAACTCAGTGACTCAGTATGGTCCTGAGATGCTGTCAGCCTTTCCTCAGAGTTGTCAACAAAAGTCACAAGGCAGTGCTGGCCTATGAAAGGCAAGATGGGGGAGGAAGGGAGAAAGGAAGGGAAGCTGGGAGGAAGGGAGAGAGGAAGGGAGGGAAGAAGGGAGGGAGGAAGGGAGGGAGAAAGAAGGAGGGAGAGAAGGAAGGAAGGAAGAAGGAAGGAAGGAAGGAAGGAAGGAAGGAAGGAAGGAAGGAAGGAAGGAAGGAAGGAAGGAAGGAAGAAGGAAGGAAGGAAGGAATGGTGACAAGGGAACTCCTGAGTCATCCTGCTTTTCACTTCCCAAGTATTAGAAATTCCAGGACAGAACCACCATGACTCACTCCTTTAGCTCTGTTCATATACGGTCAGCCATAATACCATGTTACATGTTGATACTCGATAAATATTTATCAT